>JAOUQU010418666.1:0-10916 GCA_028566735.1 Ammoglanis amapaensis
ACACACACACACACACACACACACACACACACACACACACACACACACACACACACACACACACACACACATTGCTTCTGTAAGTAAAGTAGGTGAGAGTTCAGGGGGGAGTGAGCGAGAGTTTCTCTGTAAACTCTGATCTGTGGAACTCTCTGTATCTTCCAGTCCTGTTCATTTATTTTATTGGCTAAATAAAGCAAAAAACAACAAAATGTATTAAAAACATGATAAGGAATAACAGTTCAGGTCACACACATACACACACACACACACACATACACACACAGGCATACACACGCATACACACACACACACACACACACACACACACACACACTTTCAGTGATTTCAGAATCTCTTTATAGATCTGTCCGGCAAAAGATATAGGTCTGTCTGGTAAAAGAGTCAGAAGGTTGTTGTTTCGAATCCCCGAGAGTTGACAGGCCATGACTGAAGCGACCTTGAGCGAGGAATCAAACCCGTGCTCCGTAACTACTCCCCGGGTACTGTGGTTAGAATAGGGCTGCCCATGAGTCCATGTACGTGTGCTCACTGCTGACCCGTGGTGTGTGTTCACTAGTGTGTGTTCACGAGTGTTTCAGTGCACATATCGTGTTCAACGTGGACGATTCATTCCTAAACGAGAACAGATTCCCACAGACATGCGAGGGTTTGTGTAGCAGAGTCGGGATTCAAGCCAACAACCTTCTGATAGTTGAAAGTTGCCTCCACTGGGTCACCAATCTAGTCGTTTGGCGTTGTGTGTTGCAGAATGCGCCCTGGAGGACGAGACGTATGAAGATGGAGCCGAGACTCAGGTGGACTGTAACCGCTGCGTGTGTGCATGCGGTAACTGGGTGTGCACCGCCATGTCCTGCGACGGTGCGATCACATGGCACAAAGCAAAGACCTCATATCAAAACATATAATAACTTATAATTAGATCAAGTTGATCAAAAGTACTAACGATGCTGAGATTATTAACATCACCTGACTTGTTACTATGTCTGTGGGTGAAGAATCAGGCCATGATCGTAATATGTACAGGAACGCTTGTAAATCTGAACACACAGTCTCGTTCAGTGGTGTTTATAAAGTTTATTTTATTTTATAAATGATAGATTAAAACTATGAATGAACACATATGTCATTTATGTAGCAAACAAACTATTCATCCATCCAGTTCTACCAGCACTCGAACCTATTTAAGGGTCGCACACTGAGTGAATACACTAAACACCTGAACACACACACACACAGGACAATTTCAGTATATCCAATTAGCCTGACTTGCTTGTCTTTGGACTGTTGGACTCGCAGAGGAAACACAAGCAGTTTTGGTTCCGGCTGAAGGTTATTATTTTCTGTGGAACATCCTGGTGTCCTGATTAATTGATTTGGCTGATTTGTTGAATGTAAATTGTGTTTACAGAGAAAACTAAAGCGCTCGAGACGGCTGATGGTGATCAGGAGATGAGCGAGGAGGAATGGAACCTGCGAGTGGCTGAACTCAACAAACATCAGGTTCTGACATTTTATTCTCGAAGCAGAAAAACGGGCGAGATTGACGAAGGTCACATTGGGACGGCTAGATGAGCGGGTCAGAGCATCTTCATAAACTGCAGCTCTTGTGGGTTGTTCCTGGACTATAAAGAGTGATAGCCCAGACTCAGTGACACACATGTAGCTGCTGAAGAAGATCCTGCTGCCTCCATTTTATCAGCACAAAAAACCCCTGAACATGCGACCTGTGTGTGTTCCAGCATGATATTAAGCACTGGGAACGCTAGATAATGGATGGATGGGTTTTAGAAAAGTGGTTATAATGTTTTGCCTGTTTTGAGTGAACTCACGTTGTTTATGTTGGATGTATAATAATGTTTTAGTATTTAACAATAATACAATAATATTTGAATCGTATTGAATTTTCTCTTCAGGAAACCGTGGAGAAGATGAAGTCCAGCACTAAAGAGGCTTAAAGGAGCGATGAAGAAAAGCTTCATCTCAACATCAGGATCTTAAAACTAGATGAACCACGACATGTATTTTATCATCTATTACTTTTATTACATCATATTACTTGATTTGTCTGTAAGATCACAGATCTAGCTCTATATCCGATAGCTCGGTCTGTGTTTTATGTTTGTCCGTCACCGCATCGTTTTATACTCATTTTATATCATTCAAAGCCTCGTGAGGCGTCTCTGCACTTTGTATGGGAGCTGCTTTGCATCATGTTATTGTAATGTTTTTTTTATTCAGATTGTCTTTACTTACATTCGTACATGTGTTGTTTTTGATTAAGACAGTGGCAGTAGAGGAAAGAGACGAGCATTATAGGAAGACTGGCAGGACTGGGGATGGTTATGGTTAAGTGGTCCGGTAATGTAATCTCAGTAGATATGAGGCTCCTGTTATCAGGATAAAAGAAGATCGTAAATTAGACATCGAGCAATAAAGAACACGTCAAGTCTGTCTGCCTTTTGTACAGTCATAGTCTTGAGACCTTTCGAAAGGTGCTAATTGAAATTTTTTTTGGGGGGGAGTGTAATCGTCTTGCATCAGTCTGCTAGTACTCCAGCTCAACATAATGTTTATGCTGCACTGAGATTTTCTTTACGGTTGCTTTATAAGTCTTATGTGAGTTATCTGTGGTTCAGCATTAGTCAATAGGTGCGTCCCAAATCGTGCACTTGTACACTTTGACAACTGTTGCGTCTGAAAAAACACAATAACCTTCAGTGGACTGAAAGTACCAGGATTGAGCAATTGAGAACCATAAAATGTGTAACCATGGACACTACGTGCACTAAACCAACATCATTATTAACAGTTATTAAAGGGCATCGATTAATTTATTCATTGGTAGAGGTAAACAAACAAAAGCATAAAAAAAGTATTATATAATCAGAAAACGAGCAAATATTTTTGCAAGATAGAGAGGCGCGATCGAATGTTAGTCCATCAATTCCTTGATGTGCAGTGTTCTCGTGAAAATGTGCACTAAGAAGTAAGTGCACTTACACTACACACTATATCACAATGCACTTTGTGAAAGTGTGCCGTTTATCCATCCGTTCATCCATCCATCCATGGTCTCGTTTTACCATCTCCAATTGACCTAGTGACATGCCTTTGGACTGACATGTCTTTGGACATCACAGAGCTTTAGTGTTATGCAGATCCTTGAGGTGGAATATTATTCTGTACCTGGCAACACCACTATTTATTTTCTTTACATCTATAACAGTGTGTGATCCTGAGTGCCTTAAATCGACATGTTTGTACGTCTGCTGATGGCCTTTTTTATGTCTAACCACGAATTGTAAGATTCCGCAGAAGAACTTCGATACTGCAGTATTATGATACTCTGATTACATTCATCATCTCGTAACAACTGAGAAAAGATTCAGACGATCTTGTTTTAACGATTTATAAATGTTATTGTATTATTATTGCTTGTGTACTGTATGTACTGTAATAAAATTGATTTCCAAGAGTTGGAATGTTTGCCTTTTTCTGTTTGTTTCAAACAAATGTCCAACCTATAACATTTATTCCAACCACCACATGAGTGTTACAGATTATATTTATATTTGAGAAAAACACTTGATATGGGAACACATTACAGTATCATGAGGGAATTTAACCAAACATTTAGTTTATTTGAATTATACGATCATATTAATAAACATATTACTATACATTAGTATAGAATATATTAGTATATATCAGCCTGATGTGTTTTTGGGTGATAAATTTAACATTTTGTTTCGTAATGTTAGAAACTTTTACATTTAGTCTGAAGTAATCTGTAGCATGCTAAGCTAACGCCCACACACACTGAGTTTATGTAGTTCATATGTTGTATCATAGGTTGTACATTGGTGCTTTTGTGGATGTGTTTAATATTAATAAAATACACAATATTATAAAATTGGGAACGAAAGTGTGGAAGTTTATTAGGTTTACAAAGTCTCGCCTTTACAATAAAGAGTTAAAAAGAATCACCGCGAAGGCGGGATGTTCCGCCCCGGAACCTGGATCGCTCATGTCTGTGGTTTAAACCTCGTTCTATGCGGTGATTTATTCAGCTCTCGGTGAGAAGCTTGTGAGGCGGATCTCAGCGATGCGCTGAACTGTAAAGAGAATTTTTATTTGATTTCTCTTTTAATTTTGTACTTTTAATCATGGAGTGTTCGGATGGAAGCGAACGGGTGCTGAATTTGTCTCATTTGGGTTTAAACGTTGTGAACGTGGATAGCCTGGGTGAGAAACGCAGGGCTGAGCTTTCACATGTTCTCCTCTGTTATAACAGCCTGACATCCCTGCCGGTCTCCATCCGTCTCTTCACCAGCCTCCAGTTCCTGGACGTGAGTAACAACGCCCTGACGGACCTGAGTGAAGCCATCACCGGCCTGTCCAACCTCCGCACCCTGCTGGCCAAAAACAACCGACTCGACGAGTCCTCTTTACCCAAAGACTTGAGCTCCCTGTCGCGGCTCAAGGTTCTAAACCTGAGCGGGAACCGGTTCGAACAAATCCCCAAACAGGTGCTTCACCTCCGGGCTCTGCTGTCCCTGTCTCTCGGGGGGAATCGACTTAAGCACATACCTGCTGAGATTGACAGCCTCAAAAGGTATTTATCAATCACAGTCACGTTCCTGACACTTCTAAGAACTCTTAGTCTCATCTTTAGCTGACCCTTGCCATGTGGGACCACAAGGGGGAGCGCTTTAGCCATTAAAATCATGCAGTGTGCATGCCTGTAGTTAATGTAGTCTCTCCCGGCATGTTAATTCCTCGCTTACAACGCATGACGCCCTCTAGTGTTGTGACGGTGAATTACTACGTGGTGCGTATGGCCTTGAACGACGGAACTGAGTCGATACAGAAGTATACATCATCGTTTATATGGCCCAGCCACTAGAGGGCCCATAAGAGCACCAGATTTCATGATTATATATAGTATATAAAGGCTGTCGTAAAAAAAAATATGCACCCATTTTTCCTTTAAATATTTGTTTTGTTGACGCCTGTTTACAAACTGACGTTCATGCCGGTCCAGGCGTTCAGGTCCGTTTTGGTGTTTACAACCGAAACATCACATAAACAATTTTGTTGAGTAATCGAGGACCAAGGTTTTTGCTCAGGAGCCCAACGGGGGAAATTTGGCCAGCCATAGCCTAGCAGTTAGGGTACAGGACTAGTAACCCAAAATACAAGGTTGCTGCTGTTGGGCTCTTGAGCAAATACCTTGTTACTGTAACTGTAAGTCACTTTGGTTAAAGGTGTCTGTGAAATATATATGTAGTGGGTCTTAACCCGGCAACCTTCTGGTCTCTAATCCAGTACCAATGGAGGAAGTTTGTTTTATTTATTTTTATGTTATAATTGATTATTATTTACTTGTATTCTTTCGTCTGAATCAATTCATCAATACGACGAGTCTGGATTGTTCCGGATCGCCGGTGTTTCAGAACAAAGTTCAGCTCAGGACAAACGTTTCGCTTTGGTTGTTAGGATGTAAAGTGATGGTTTAGACTTCGGTCTCATGGACTTATAAATTGTACCTGCAGGTTTTGGCGCTTCTCGTAGTTCTTGTTATGAACATCCAGTGTTTCCAGCTGTGCTTGTGTTAGTACTGGTGTGTATTAACACTGTCTTGCAGTTGTTACAGCACCGGTGTGTAAACGCTCAGTAAGCAGAGACTCCGGCACCCGCCGTCAATATATCGATATTACATGATGATTGTTTTAGAAGCGAACAGGATTTAAACTCCTAGACGATCCACACGGCAACATGTAAACCATTTTGGGTTCCACTTCTGGAATGTAATCGTTTTAAATAATGTTAATAATCAATAATTAAGTGCTGAAAACTGAACAATCAAATTTTACTGAGATAAATCTTTGTTTTGTTACTTTACTGCTCTGCTGGTTTAAGCTTGGATTTTATTTTGTTTGATAAGAACATCAGAAAACAAATACTAATCTCAAATTGGGTTGTGTATTTTGTATGTTCTCCCCACAGTTTGGAGTTGCTGTATCTGGGAGGGAACATGATCTCCTCGATCCCGGTCGAGTTGGCTAACCTACCTGTACTCACTTACCTGGCTCTGTGTGATAACCGCATCCAGAGCGTCCCGCCTCAGTTCACCAGGTACACCTGAACACGTTTACACCCCGCCGATGGAATCGAACCGACAACCTTCTGATCACAAGTTCTCTTCTCTGCTAACTGCCGCCTCCAATAAGGCTTTTCAGTCGGGTCAATCCTTTAAGACTGAGAAATGAATGCTGTCGATATTGGAGATACTGAGATTCTTCTGGGTCTGTCTGTCTGTATTGTGCAACAGACTGGAGACCTGTTCAGGTGTTGAGTGTATTCTCACACTGACCCTAAATAGCACTGGCAAAATTTGATCATAGATGAGCATATAGTTACAAATACAGTTACAGTTAATTAGATTTGGCGCCCTCTAGCGTATCATTTGTGAAATTGCATCTGTAAAATTTTTATTTTATGGAACAAATTTATTAATAAACTTTTAGTATATTTGAAGAAAACAAAAACTGCTTTAAAAGGTAAAAATAAATTAAATATCAGCTGCAAGAGTTCTACATCAGTTTATACACCGGGGTTATATAGAGTTACTAAATGTTTAAATCTTGTATCAACATGTTTTTCTATTAGATTAGAATTAAACAGAATTATTGTAAGATTTACATTCACTGAAGAGACACACAGCGCCCCCTTCAGTTACATTTGTCATGAGTTATTCGTACTCAGGTTGATTATTTTGAGTTCTCTGTCTGTCTCTACTCCGTTCAGGCTTCACTCTCTGCGTTCGCTGAGCCTCCACAACAACCTCTTGACCTACCTCCCCCGGGAGATCCTCAGCCTGGTCCAGCTCCAGGAGCTCAGTCTCCGTGGCAACCCGCTGGTCGTGCGCTTCATCAAGGACATGACTTACGACCCCCCGTCACTCCTGGAGCTCGCGGGTCGTACCATCAAAACACGAAACCTGCGGTACTCCACACGGGACTTGCCCTCGCACCTCATCAGGTACCTGGAGCTGGCGAGCAAGTGTCCCAACCCTAAATGTGCAGGTGAGGTGAAGAGGACTCGTAACCGATACATAACAGTGCAAACGTTCCGTTACTGACCCTCCTGTATGTCCTCCTCAGGTGTGTACTTTGACTCGTGTGTCCGTCACATCAAGTTTGTGGATTTCTGTGGGAAGTACCGCCTCCCCCTCATGCACTACCTGTGCTCTCCGGAATGTTCCTCACCGTGCAGCTCGAACCCCCAGAGCGACGCCGACTCGGACGATGAGCAGTCCGTACCAGCTGACCGACTGCAGCGAGTTCTGCTGGGATAATCCTACACACACACACACACACACAAGCAGTGAAAAGTTTACACACACCGTCTCATTCAATAATCTAAAGAGCTAAAAAGGGTGTGAATACTTTTTCATCAGTCAGGAGACTTTTCGTTTAAGCACAAATGAAAGAATTCAAAGGTGTGTGTAAACTTTTGACTGGTGCTGTTTCTATAGAACACATAATTTTTTTTACTGAAAATATTAATTTGACTTTTTAATAGCCAGTTTAAACCTCATTCTTCTGATTAATAAACTCGTTAGTCCTCGTCAGTCCTTAAATGATGTCACAAGTTCTCATTACACGTGATTCAGTTCTCTTGACATTTAGCAAATCTTTTTGTTCTGATCCTGTATTTATATTCACATTTTCAGTTTTTAGCAAAGACGACTTGATCCAAAGCGACGCACAATTACAACTGAACACTATTTTGAGCAATCGAAGGTTAAGGGCCTCGCTCAGGGACCCAGCAGTGGTGACATGGTGATTGTGCCTTTAGTGGCTTGAACCGACGACTTTCTGTTGTCTAGTCCAGTAGCTTAACCACGAAGACACACTGTTAACATGCATCTATATCAGGCTTTCTGTGTGGAGTTTGCATGTTCTCTCCATGTCTGCGTGTCTTCCCACAGTCCAAAGACATGCAGTGCAGTTATTCGGAGATGCTGAAATGTTCCTGAAATTGACACCCAGTGGGAGCAGCCGAGATTATTCACGGATTTGTTCATCCTTGTGTTTAAAGTTCACCAGGAGCTCATTTAAGGAAATACAATTCAAATTTACATTTTTATTATAATCGTTAGGAAAGAAAGTTTTAGGAAAGGCTTGATTATTATTATTATTATTATTATTATAGTCGCTGCCGATGTTTCGGTTTCGTTTGGCGCTAAAAACTTTCGAGAAGGAGAAAATAATGTTTGTTTAGTATCGGAGTCGAAGATTAACCAAGTGTCACAGTACAAAGGTCCTAAATTAAAATTTAAATTGTTCTGATTTATCTTTTATATCTGTAACGTACATGAGCACATTGATTCACTTTTAGGATCATTTGTGCACTCGCTAAAAAATATTAATATTTTATACACAATGTTTACTGGAGCGGTTGCTATAAATGTATAACAGCAGAACTATTTATATATTTATATATAATGTTCACTGACGTAAAACCCCGAGACGTTTCTCTTTGCAGTGTCTCTTCTCTGATGCCCCCCCTCCGAATATCCAGGGTCTGAACTTCCATTTACATCCACCGTCAATAAATCAGAGCTGAACTAACACAGAAGAAGAGAAGCAGTTTCTGTTCATTCTGAGTTTCTGTTTACCACCAAACGCTCCTGTTCATCCTGAGCATTTCTACATAATGTGTCTATGTAGTGTCCCTGAATAGCGTTATGTAGTGTCTTTAGATTGTGTCCCATTGTAGTGACCCAAGATAATGTTTTAGATTTTCATTCTTGCCATCGTGTGTGAGCGATAAATGTGTTTTATTCATTTTAGCTGTTTGTGTGTGCGTGTGTGTGTTTGTGTGTGTTTGTGAATGTATGATGAGGAACATAAATGCCGTGATGCTGAAGTCTCAGTATTGATGTTATGTAAGTGAATGAACACCAGGGGGCGGTGTTGTTTTCTTATTGCAAATCAGTGCAAACTGATGATTCTTCATGTAATATTGTGCTTTTATGTTTTTACTAATAATAGTTTTTCTAAAGATTTGGTCACTTTACAAACATTTTTATCAAGTAAGTGTGATTGTAATTAAGTTTCTTAATTAAGTTCTGTGTGTATTTATTGACTGATATTAATGTGTTAATTTCTATTTAAAGTGTATGGAATGTATAATGTTTACTGAAGAGGTGAGACAGGAAATTGTTGCTTTTACAGCTTCAGGATGATTTTCTGACTCTCGAATAGTCTGGACATGCACTTGGTCATAATATAGAGACGCAGAATAAAATTTAAATGTTCAAAAATGTTTTTGTTTATTTGTGCATTTTATCTCTTTTTGGTTCATTATAATCACACTCGAGTCATTCTTCACTATGCTTGAGTTTGCATGTTCTCCCCGGGTCTGTTCCACTGGTGTTTGTATTACACAGGAGAGACACACAGCGCCCCCTATAGGTAACAAAAGGAACTCACGTGTACATTTAACATGAAGTACTTTAGATTCGAGTCATTTTTTTCTTTTCAGATCTTCAGCTGTGGTTCATTCCGATGTTTCGTTTTGGAATGTTCACACACTTCCAAACGAGTTCTTCTGCGTTCTCTTCACTCTGTGTGTGTGTGTGTAAAAGTTTTTCTGGGGCCCGTCAGTGTTCGGTTGGTTTTGTTAGACAGGTTTTGAACTCTGAAGTGTGTTTGGATGTTTTCCAGACGTGTGTTGGGAGTTTCGAACCCCCTGGTGACCCCACCTCCCCACCTGGTTACCCCTTGAGCGGTTGTGTAGTTTTTCGCCCCCTTTACACACACAGACACGGGTGAACACATACTAGGGGGCAGCAGTGAGCGCACGTTCCCAGTGTGGTGGGCAGCCCTATTCTAGCCCGGACCCCTGGGGGTGCAGTTAGACGGGTCTTCAGTCATTACCTGTCGACTACGCATGCGTGAGAGTGTGGCGCTGCGCGTGAACCGGAAGTGTGTGTGTAGCGTGGCTTTGGGGTCAGATGTATCTGATCTAAGCTTTCCGGACAGTAGTGGCGGGACACGATTTGGGGTTTATTGTTAATAAAATACACTTTTCTCATCGCAAAGTGTGTCCATGCGTGTTTCCACGTGAACTGACAACCTTCTGATTACAAGCTCGGATCTCAAACTACAAAAATCATTTAAAACTATATATTATTTTATATGATATATTATGTTATTAATATTATTAGGTTATTATTATTTTATTAGGTTTTTTAAACTGTGATCATAGAAAAGTACTGAATAACTAAAGTTCATTTATTACATATGTACTACGCATTGAAGGGACACACAGCGCCCCCTTCTGGAACAATTGACCTGAGTATATTATGTTAGTGATTAATTGTATGTAGCAGGAATCTTCTGTCGCCCGGCTCGACATCTCAGAGGAGCTTCTCGTACCTTCCTGGAGAACCTAAACCTCACTAAGCACCTGTCGTGTGTGTGTGTGTGTGTGTGTGTGTATCTCTCTCTCTCTCTCTCTCTCTCTCTGTGTGTGTGTGTGTGTATCTCTCTCTCTCTCTCTCTGTGTGTGTGTGTGTGTCTGTGTGTGTGTGTCTGTGTGTGTGCGTGTGTCTGTGTGTGTGTGTGTGTGTGTGTGTGTGTAACCAGAGTCGTGTGGCGTGTGTGTGTGTGCGTGTGTCTGTGTGTATCTCTCTGTGTGTGTGTGCGTATGTCTGTGTGTATCTCTCTCTCTCTCTCTCTGTGTGTGTGTGTGTGTGTGTGTGTGTGTGTGTGTAACCAGAGTCGTGTGGCGTGTGGATGAATATGAGGGGCCGTTTAGGGCGAAATCATTGAAACACTTGCGCGCACCACTGAAACGCTCGCGCACCACTGAAACGT
>JAOUQU010418676.1:0-10915 GCA_028566735.1 Ammoglanis amapaensis
ACCCAGTCACATACCCAGACTGTAAAACTATAGAAACTGACAGTGTTGAAGTGATCATGACTGTAACGATAAATGATCTTTGCAAACGTACCTGTTGGGTGTCTCTTCTCATTCAGGAAATCTTCTTTTATAGGCTTTTTATTCCTTAAACATAATATGTATTAAAGAACCTTTGCATTCATTCCGTTTAGACACCCGCGAGGGATAAACTACAAACACCAGGGATTACAATAACTAAGACTACATGCATAAAACAGTGCGATTCTAAAAACAGCTTCCGTTTACTACCACGGCTTTTGCCTCTCTGGCAGCCATAGCAGCCTGCTTAACAAAACTATCCCAAGAGGATTAGGATAACAGCTTGATGAGACTAGACTGAGCTTAATATAGGAAAAAGCACTTTGTTAAAGGCCAGCCGTCACTAATTACACTTACAGCATTGGAAAAATTCTAAATACTCTCTGAATGTATTAGTTTCTATAGCATTACACTTTTTACCTTTTTATAAAATGTTTCACTGGTTACAAATATGTGATAAAACCAGTTAATTAATGATTTACAGTTAATATCCAAAAGAACAAAACTGTGTTGCAATATATGTTTATTGATTTGAATAACAACTTAAAGATATTCAATCATTTTACATAAAAACAAATGTTAAAACATCAAACAATCAATATGCATGTATATTAAAACCTATTAAATGGTACGGACATATATCAGTTGAGTTCGATAGTTAGAAAATGACCATCGACATTAGTCAGTGATCGAGGTGACCGCTGTAATCGTGCGTATTATATCTGTATCATCATACAAATAAAAGATAACATTGATTAAAATGATCACAATTCATCAAAGTAAATGGTACATAATGGAACTATAGGAACTGTCCTCGGTGAAAAGTTCCAGATGAAAGAATCAGCCTCTGTCCATTTAGGACCAATCACAGGTCTTAAAAAAAGAAAAAGAAATGAAGTCAAATGGTGATATCACAAGAATAATCATAAGAAAGTAAACGAACTAAAAATAGACATAAAGTCGGTCATAAGCATGTAAGCAGAACAGCATCATCCTGATCAACATCGGAATTTGTCATCATGAACAATACAATAAATATTGACATATCCATAACATAAAAATAATGTATTAATAAATCATACTGTGCTGAATTAACATCAGTTTATAACTCTGCAAATGGTCGTTCCAGAAAATAAGTTCTCAGATTTACACATCGTTGTGTATTTTAACTCTGCATACTACCTATTTGTTTAATGACTTGATATTTATTTTATTTTGTTCTTGTTGGATTATTATTTATTGTTATTTATTGTGTAAATGAAGTTCAGCTGTGTGTAGTGATAATCACTGGCAGATGCTCTTACCTGTCTGACAACTGTTTTGTACTCATCCGGGGCAGCAGCACTCATCACTGTCGTGTAGACAGTAATTCTGTAATTTATAATACCAAATAATAAATTATCCCCTACATTTGAGTAATTAAATTAAATAAATAAAGTGAATTGCCAAATATTGCTGCTATCAGTATTGTAGTACTACATACATCATTTAAAAGCTAATGCGAATAAAATCAGGATAAACTATGAGCACAAACTGTAACAACCAAGATTATTTTCTCACTTCTGCTGTTGTTTATTTGTAACTAATAATTACACACATTTACATGAGCTTTTTGTACGGAAGTGAAGTGAAACTCAAGTAAAACTTGTTTATGACGATTCCTGGATTTCATTTGAATGTTTACAATTGTCTACATAATAATAAATGACATAATAATAATATAATAAGAGGGCAGACCATATTTCATATTTTAAACTAGCTCCATGTATATAGACACTGACACCAGTAATGATAATCACTAATCCTATGGAATCAATTATAAAAGTGATGCTGCGCTTGCTGCCCTTTTTATTATAAGATTTGATTGTTTAACTGCATCATACCAAAGAAGAATATGATAAAAATAAAAAACTTTTACATGTGAGTAGAGCACTTCTTTTTTCACTTCTGTTCAGTAAGAAATAATTAAAGGAAGTATGAAGAAAGGAAATGTGGTTTACGTGAAACGGAAGTGAAATTGCCCAAATATTCCTACTTAGCAATACAAACGTCGGATACAAACATGTGACATGATGACTTGCCACAGACAATAAATGCCAGACTGACCTGTTGCACACCGGATCCACAGATAAAACCTTAACAAGAAAACCCAACAATTAAATCCAACATTAAAAGATATAAACTCCTGCAATGTCTTGTGTGAGATGTGCAAACTAGAATCAATCTCTACTGGTAGACAATATATTAATATGTGCACTTATAATTATATAATTATATATGTACTGGTATATAAGCTCGCACTATAACCTCTTGAGACCCTGCGTCCTCATATGGAGACATTACATTTCTGGTTCTCTGCACCAAACAGTTTTGTTATTTGTTAGCCAATTGTTTTTTTTATTTTAGACCTACTGTCTCCATACGAGGACATTGTACATGAAGCCGTTTTTAGAAAAAAAAACAAAGTCAAAATATAATTTTTATGCTTGTTAGGTCCTACTAATCACAAATAGCTAGACGAAGTAAAAAACGCACATCAGGGAAAAGTCTGGCTCTCAGGAGGTTAAAAAAGATACAAGATGCTTTACTTGTCAAATCTATATAGACAAAATAGTATTTGAGCAAGATGTTACAAATTATTTGGGATGTAATATCCAGAAATGTATCTTTTGCTTTCAGAGATAAATATACAAATTGGAAAGATTAAAAAAAATATTCATGAACAATAAAAAGTGTATTTTTTTACCTTATAAAGAGAAGTTAAGTTGATATTATTTTGGCCTGTGGCATTCAGTGCTTTTATAGCCACTTCTCTAAAATTAGACATACACAGAAAGATAATACAATGAATCCTATCAACATTCATAAAATAATTAACATAAAGTGGCAACAATTTTGTCAAAGGCAAACCTTCTTTTGTCTCTTTTGGGTGTAGGCAGCCAGTGGTCATAATTGGTCTCAACCCTGTACCAGCTACATACAAAGATAATGTAAAGAAAAAGGTTTATGGCACCAATTATACCCTATAAATATTACTATAAACATGAAACACAGGGTGTAAATTATAGTATATTAAATACTGTATATTATTCAATATATTACGACTCATTTTGTGCTTACTGTCCGTATTGAGGATCCAATGGCCAAATATCAGCAGCGCCCCTCCTGTCCCTGGTGATGACCATACCCTCTTTGGGACGAACCCCTCCCACAATGTAGTACACATCAGTAATGAGGGGTATAGTAGAAAGCCTTATCACTGCATCCTGGAAGTCTGAGGCTTGCTCAAGAGTCTCCAAAAGACACAAAATACTCTTAGCAATGCTTATGAATAAAGTATTATATCATTACTTACGACACTCATGATTTGTCTAAGCAGCTACATATGTAAATATTTTTTATTTACCTCTCTCACTAGCCAGCTTACAGGTGAGCTCTTTAACATAACAGCTGAAATGACGTTTTCCCACCAGTGGCCCTTGTCTGAAACGACAAACTAATTGTGTAGGTGACTTAATATTAATAACAATCGATGGAATAACTTGTGCATACCTCGTTGGTTCCCAGACACAGTAAACTTCTTTGTACTCTGGCCAGTCCATAACCCGACATAACCAGCAAAAGATGTTCCCCTGTAAGCCACCTACAACAGACATGCATAAGCAAGTAAATGTTTAGTTTGTTTATTCATTCATTAACAACATGATTTACGTTTCTAGGCAGCACCAATGACAGGAAATTGAAACGTCATTCCTTAAACAAGTCGTATCAAACACAGCCATTGGCAATGTCGTGTCTTCAATTTGCTTTGCAATGTTTTTGAACTGTGGGAGGAAGCCGGAGCACCCAGAGTAAACCCACATAGACACAAGGAGAACATGCAGTGCCAGTGTCGGCCAAGTAAGTAAATGTTAAGTGGGTCAGTAGTCTGACCCGAAAGTAAATGTTTTGATTTATACCGACAGTTTCTCTGGTTAACCGTTTTATCACTGCTGCATGATAGTTTCCTCGGAATCACTGGATGCTGAGAGGTAACACATCAGAAAGGAAACCAATCCATAAGATTTTCATATATCTGATCAGCAAAGCATCAGCACACTCATTAGCACCTTTCCCGGCTTTTATTATTTTTTATTCCTTATTCTATTTGGTGTCTCTTCTTGTACCTTTCTCTTAGTGTAATATTGTTCATGTGTCATACATGTGTGCCTCACCAAGACAAATTCCTTGTATGTGTGACATACTTGGCGAAATAAACGATTCTAATGAGGGGTCCCGTCTCATTGTGAGCATTTTTAAAACTGGTTAAAGCCTAATGTTTACCCTCTTTTAAAAATTGTCGTCTTGATTACATTTAACTTCACCAGAACTGTAGGTGTAGTGGGTGGAATTTTCTTACTTCTCCATTTTTTATGAACATGATATCGATTGTAAGGTTTTTGAGCACATCATGGGGGTAGTCTAAGTTTCGGCCATGATAAATATTTCCTGTAGAGTCCTGAGCCACAATGCTGCTACAAAACCTGTAACACAAAACAGAACTAAAACCACCATCATAGAACCAAATATTACTAAGATTATTATATAGTTATAATTACAGCTATTCATATATTTATAAACAAACAAGGAATTGTGACTGATGAATGTGTTTAGAATATACAACGCTTTATTATTAATATTTGTATACGGGATGATTATGATGATGTTGAAATCCATTTGTTGCCACACAATCACAAAACTAATAAAGCTAAATGAGACTATGCAACGTAAATATAGGTTTATTTTAATTATTGATATTACTCAAATGAACCATACGTACGCAGAGACTTCATAGGCGAAGTTAAGCATGACAACGTCTGAGATGTCAGAGCCATAGAGCGATGCCATGCCTCTAATCTCAGCGGCGTAGGGTTGTGGGATATAACGCTCAAGAGCTCTTACCAAAGGTTTTATGGCCTGGTGAACCCACTTTGGAACAGTGGAGCTAGAATAAAGCAAAAGAACAGTGAATGTCATATAATCAATTAGATCTTGATTATAAATTAAAATAGCTAAACAAATAGCAATTGCAGTTTAATAACAATACAGTCAATACAGCTGTAACAACCATTATTATACTATATTTATTAAAAGTATTTTACAGCTTTGAATCTCTGTAATAAGTTATTAAGCAAGTATTATATAAAAGGCTAAATATATTTGTAAAAATGTTATGTTTTAATATAAAACAGATCTGGCATCTCTGGAAAACCGACGTCTCAAGTACACAATAAAGAAATGGAGGTGTTTTGTTTATGCTGAATATTAGATTTATATTTTATATGCATATATATGTTTCTGTCGCTATTTTAGTTGTACCGCTGTTGTACATTGTCATGGTTTGATGAATTCCTGACCTCAACCCCACACTTACTGGAATGTGCTGACATGCCAGATTTTCTCCCCCAAACTGACAAACCAAATCTGAAAAAGTCTGTAGAATGTTCTCCAAGTGCACCCAACACGCTCGTGGTCAAATGTTCACATTGGTACTTCTGACCGTGCATTACTGATCTGATGCATTATAAGGGTCAGTGATGATCGGCTTGTACTTCTGACTAGTGTCCATTGTTTTCTGGTCCTGTCGCAAACCCAAGGTGTGTGCAGAGAAATCTTAAAGTTTAAGTTTTTATTTTATGGTTGCAAAAGGAATTGGAATAAATCTGAAAACATTCTTGAGCACATACACATTGTGTGACATTTTGTTATATTGGCTTCTATAATCTGTATTTATAAATAATGTATTTGCATTCTATAACCAAATAATGCAGTACAGTGTATTTTAGTGGTTTAGTAGTTTTAAAATGCCAATCCTCCCTAATACACATTGATGAACACATTACCCAGTGACACTCACTCGATGACCTGACTTGCAGCTTTCTGTAAGAAATCCTTATCAAACAGCTGTTGTAAAGGAGTCCATCTCTGTTCAGCAGCTTCATCCAGATTGATCTTCACCACTGGAGGAGCAAAATTCTCTCTGCACACCGTCACTCCGAATAACAAGCACAGAAACCACCAAAACTTCATCATTCGAAGCCAGATTCTTCTCACACCTGCTGAGGTTTAGATCAGGACTGGTTTTGATGTCCACTGATTTTACACCACAATCGACACTCATTTTGTACTGTGGATAACTTCCGTCTTCTACTCGCTACTGTACTTCCCAATCTCTCCAGCAGGTGGGGGGATTTCATACCACAAAACAAGAAACATTTACCGGTATATCTTACTTGTTTCTGTAAAATAAGTATCATTAATGATTTCATAACCGAGATATACAACAAAATAAAGGCTTTAATAAGTTAATAATTGTGCGTCACCCTGAGACAGTAAACAGTGATTATTATTACTGAGTTTCTGCCCTTTGACCATCATAACCTGACCATGACGAGATCACTAAACACGAATCAGCTATTTTTAATAGATGTAAATGACTAAACAATATGTGACTA
Source organism: Ammoglanis amapaensis (assembly GCA_028566735.1). NCBI lineage: Eukaryota > Metazoa > Chordata > Actinopteri > Siluriformes > Trichomycteridae > Ammoglanis > Ammoglanis amapaensis. The sequence continues at coordinate 6,573 of JAOUQU010418676.1, forward strand.
CTAAAGTATAAGGTCAAATTTTAAGTCACGTTATGGTCGGGATTTTATGGAGTCCCCTGGATGTCTAGGTAGGGGTAAATAATTTGAATAGTAATCCGTTCCCTCGGTTTATTAAATACATGGATAGTTAAGGGATAGACTTTTTTACTCTATTGAATCATGAATCTGTTTATTTTACTTTTACTACTTATTCCACATGCACCTCAAGAATAAACGGCACATAGTTTTATACTGTAATAAATGTACTGAGCTTGTTTGACCGCTTCTGTGAGTCAAAAAAAAACACAGGCGTGCGCATGCTCAGTAGCGTATCTCGAATAAATTCCTTTTTGTGCCATCTAGTGATTAAACTTGGTAATACAGAAAAGGTTATACAAGTGGGCGGAACTGAAAACAAAACGTTTTTTTGTAATAAACGCGGTTCTTTTAAGAGAATAAATGTACTACCTTATGCTGCTAAACAGCCTCAAATGGTATATATTTCTTTATGCTATATTTGCGTTGTCTAGATGCACCAAAAAAGCGCTTTTCTAAAGCGGGCTAAGATGCGCATGCGCACTGTGGGCGTAATCTCGCGTTGTCGTTTTAAAAGTAAAAGTAATTAAAAGCTTTTGCGCTTCAGAAATATTCTGGGTTAGTAAAAGTTTGCTTTTGTGAGGTGGAAAGTTCAGCTCAACAAAGAATTAGATTTTCTTCCAAACACTAACGGGGATTTTCTGTATAAAGGTAAATGTCTTGCTTTTTTTTTCCTTGTAACGATTAATAATAGGGAGAAAAAGTCATTTACACGACGAGTATTCTTTAATATACTCTATAAGACTCTTTTGTATAATAAATAGTATAGACATTACAAAGCCAGTCTATTAAAATGTATATAATGTATTTTGGTCTCCTGTAGAATTGCATGTAAATGGACACCCATGTCAGAACCCATTGACTAGGATAAATAAGGATTTTCAGCAACATAATGTTGTATTTTCAACTCTTATTTGCTTATTTTACAGAACTGAATCAGTCCAGACCACCTAAAGATGAAAATCACTGTGCTTGGTGCAACAGGGCAAACTGGGCTGCAGTTGGTAAGCCAAGCTTTGCAGCAGGGCCATATTGTCACAGCTATTGTGAGGAATCCTGGGAAAATGACAATCAACCATGAGAACCTTAAGGTACCCTTAATAGTCATATTCAAGTCAGTCGATCAACTATCAACCGAAGCCAACCCATCAAAACTGTCTATTCGCAATAGGTGGTGGAGGGCAGCATTTTCTCAGAAGAAAGCCTGAAGCCACACTTTACAGGTCAGGATGCCGTGATGTCATGTCTTGGCTTTCCACCGGCACCTTTACAAGGAGTCACTGGCTATACACAGTCCATGACTGCGACGCTGAATGCTATGCAAGAGGTCAAAGTGAATCGACTCATTACCATGACATCATGGTACACTGACAGTAAGTTTTGGAGCTTTGCAGTAAAATCTCATTTAACCGTTTTCACACTTGTGGATGGTGGATTAAATTAACAAATTTCTTAATTAATTTCTTATTCTTATAATCTTTTTTAACAGCTAATTCGGCGACGAATGCATCCTTCTTTATTCGTTATTTACTGTTGCCGATGATCAAAACTGTTTTGACTGATATGCATGAGATGGAGGCACAGCTGGCAAAGAACGAGGACATCAATTGGACGGTCGTTAGGCCACCTGGTCTAAAAAATGAACCAGCAACAGGTCTGAAATGTAGTTCACATATAACAATCACGGTGTATTTCATATCATATGTAATTATGTATATTTTGTCTTTACAGAAAATGAGATCCTGACTCATGAAGGTTACTTTGTTCCTGATGATAAAGGCTACCCTGTAGGTCAAACCATACCAAGAGGAGATGTGGCTCGCTTTATGATTTCACAACTCACCAACAATGCCTTCTTCAAAAAAGCAGTGGCTATCATCACTAAATGAGCTCGATTAAACTACTGTTAGTATATTCTGCAACATACAGGATAAATAGACTCAATAAATATATTTCAGAGATCATCATTGACTGCCTTTTTCCCCATTTGGTTATTATAGCTTTATGAATCATGTATCAAACTATCTTAATGGTTTTGTAAGATGTATTTACATTTAAAACAATTAATAACCATATATGACAAGACATTTAAACAACTTTGCTTTATAATTGTGTTGGACAATATTGTGTAAGTGCTTGGATAATATCTCTGTGTGTGGTGAAATATAAATAAATAAATATCTGCAGGAAACAGGAGTTCTAATAAAAGGTGCAAATGATAAGATTATAGTATTATTATTACTGTATAGAGTATAATAGATTAAGTACTTTAGGTAAAAACCATTATAGTCAGACACAAAATAAATAACAACCATAATTATCATTAAATAAAGATTTAACAAGTGAAATGTTCTAACGGAAGACATTTAATAAATGATGCATTTGATACTGATCCATAACACAAAATGGCAAAAACATTTTTCCTTTTAATTTTAATTAGTGGCACAAACTGTATTTTGTATACACATAACTTTTGTTCTTACTGACTAGTAATTTTTATTCTAAATTTTATTTAGAGTATCAGTAAATAATGTATTAATTAATAATTTAATACAAGCAAATCATTTGGCTCCATTACAAGGTGCATTGTGTATTAAAAAAATCTCTATCTTTCAAGTCCACTTCCAAACTTTCTTTGTTAAATGGTATTGCACATTAGTTCTTTAGGGACTCCTCACAGAGAAGCTCATACATGCAGGAAGAAATGTTCACTAGAACCTCTGAGATGTAACATTGGCCCATTCTGGAAATTCATTCAAGTTGAACATGGCGGTCCCCCAAGTCAGGACAGCAAAATTTATGCAGACGATACCAAGAAGGTTCAGTACAAATCCAGGCTTTATCTGCAATCATGCAACATGATAATGCCATAATGATGTAACAAGAATAAAAGCAGAATAAGAAGTACTCTAAAGAGAGAGATCTTACCATGTCTATCATGCTAAGTTTGGCATAGGAGAAAGTGAGTGCGTTAGGCGGCGTGGCAACAGGGAGCATGAAGGCAAGCGAGGAACCGATTGTAGGGGGTATCATGATGTACAGTGGATGTATAGAAAGTGTCTTAGCCTGGTGATACAACAGAGAATCAGGGACTTGAAAGAGGACAAATAAACTAAATATTTCATTGTGTGTGTTTACGCTTACCATGGAGGCAAAGACGGGCAGCATAATGGTGCTGACCACTACGTTGTTGCAGATCTCGGTGAGCATGGTCACCACCAGGCAGAGCACAAAAATGAGGGCGACTGGTGGGATTTTGCCCAAAGGCTCAAGACTTTGTCCAAGCCACAGAGACAATTTTGAAACCTAGACACAAACATAGACATCAGATTTTGTATTATTGATTTGCATTTTTATATCAGATCCACGTACAAACAAAACAACCCTCCTTATTTATCAGGGCTTAGGACATTGCACTTGGTTATGCATCTTTGTGCCGATAGGTGAGTTAAAAAATTGCACATCAAGTGAACAAATCTTGTATTTGCAGTGATATTTTAATTACATTCTGCATTGTTTGCATTTTTTGAAATTATTTTAACTTTTCCCATCTTTTTTCTGAAGCACATGAAACACAAAATTTAAGTATTATTTAAATAAAGATGGGGATCAATGTGCATACCTCACAACCTCTGGCTAATGCAAAAGCCCCCCCTAACAGCAACAGAATATTCCAGGGCAGTTTTTCCTGAACCAGTTTCCAGTACAACAGCGTTGGAGGAGCTTTCACCTTATTGCTGCCTAATAATAAAGAATGCAAAATACAATTTGAGTAAACATTACTACAAAGCTAAAAATAAAATTTAACATAATTTAATTTGGTATCTGGATATAAAAATTGTTCGAATATGCAGGGACCATCCGCTTATCATGGCATAGCAAAAATGTAAGTAAGTAAACTAACTACAAAATTATATCAGTTAGGTAGACATGCTTGATTTTAATTTCAGATTGCAGGTTTTCAGGTGTTTATTAAATAAAAATGTTAAATATATTTTAATGCATTAAATAAACTGTGTCTCTTAAGATAAACATGAGACAAATATGAGGTTGTATGTATTTTATTTTTTTTTTATTTTTTTTATTTTATATACTTTATTAATCCCTGAGGGGAAATTGCAGGTTTTCGCATATCCCAACTTTTGTCTGGAAGTTGGGGTCAGCCAATGTACGCCCCTGGAGCAGACAGGGTCAAGGACCCAGCAGTGTAGCAGAGCCTGGATTTGAACCCCCAACCTTTGGGTTCCCAGCCCAACGCTCTACCCACT
>JAOUQU010418686.1:0-10913 GCA_028566735.1 Ammoglanis amapaensis
CCAGTAGTCACACACAAGATCCCTGTAGAGATACAGAGTTGGGGAAAGACCTGGCAACCTACCCCGTAAAATGTAATGCCGAGATACTCTGGGGATCGGTAACGGTCCACAGAGTAACCCAGGGTCAAAGTCCACTGAAGGGTAAAATAGAGAAATAGATAGACTAATGAATGTCATTAACGCTACTTGTATCGATACAAAGCAGTCGTCTCCAGTTCTCGACTGATGGCCGTCAAAACTCTCTCGCCATCCGTTACGTAGGTAAAAAGGTGTCTGTTTAGTTTGCATAAGGTCCATCGTTTCACTTTATTTTTGGTCGTTTAAAGTGCTCAATCCAAGTACTTCCAGTGCTTATCAGGTTTTTTCAGGTGTGCAAGTTTGGGATGCAGCTCAGCAGTGTTTTTTTGGACATTTGGACGTTGTAGACTGTGCCAGTAATGATTACACAGTGGTCTGTTAAACTGCTTTAATATTTACAGTTAGCATTGTATGCTAATCGCACCTCCATGAGTTCCAGCGTGTCTCGTAGCTATCAGGACGTCTAAAGTGAACGAAAAGTGGAAACGGATTGGAAAAGTATCGCTGTTGATAGTCAAGACATTCAAGATCGTTCTATAAACACTTATAACGTAAATAAACTAGTATTTAGAATATGTATAGAAATGTAGAGAAATTTTGTACTTCTTAAACATTATAGTGCATGAGTCTGTATTCCCAGGACATGGTTTTATAAAGCGACTCGAGCACTGAATCCATGTCCACGCCCTACTCTCGTATGTTAGAGAGTTTTAAATAATCAGGAGTGTCTATCAGGAGTAAATTGTGCCCTTCGAGCTCCTCAAAAGCTTCCTTATTAAATGGTTCTACCTCATTGTTTCGAATTATTCACCGTGACTGTGTAATAAGAATAATGTAGATTTTACACATTCATTTCCTTACCGAATATTGAATCATATTCAGGTATAACTGTTCATTTCAACTCAAACGTTTACATTTAGTACGACCGGTAGCTATAAACTTTCATAATAAATAAATAAAACTGCCTACTATTGAAATCGTATCGATTCACTGATTTGCAAGTGATTTATTTAATTCCCCCGAATAAACACCAAAACATTAATGTGAACACGTCTAGGAGCAACAGCCACTGAATGGAGAAGAAAGAAAGTGTTAAAGAATGTGCTAAACACTGTAAATGTTAACTGTCCCTCGGGTCTATTTTTAAATGTGTGGCTCCCTGGGATGGATCCAAGTGTTTCATTATAATATCTTAAGACCCTGATCAAGATGAATTTGGTAACTGAAGGTATAAATATATAAATAGAATTATTAACTAACACTTGTGTAGCTGTTGTGTGAGCTATTAGAAGAAGCAGACGATCAGGTAATGCCTGTTCCATCTTCTCCTGCAGTCCCGTCATTTTCACTACAGATGTGCAGTAAATCCACTTTCACTCTGAAGTAAATCTACTTACACGGTCTTTACTCGCACCAGTAGTAGCACTGTGCAGTACTCGAATGTTTGCTGGTCAAACATACAGAACAAATACAGTAAGCGTAGGTAATCAAATGCACTTCTTTTGTCTGTACAGTAAACGGCAAGAACTGCAAGTTGTGACGTACGGTTTTGAATCGATTCCACATTTACTTTTGGGTTTTTCAGCATCTTTTGTCACTGTATGTATTAGATTACAGGGTGCGTTGGTTTATTAATGATGCTCGTGAACATTTAAGGGTTTGTGAAGTGTCTGTTCTGTTATGACAACTGTTTTTGTATCTTAAATAAATCTGTGAAACATTTTTTTAATTAAAACAGTCGTGAATGTTACTTTTTTGAGTCTAAGTGTTTATTTCAATAATTATTATAAAACTAATAAAAACCAAAGTTAAACATTAAACACAATATCGAAACATTTGGGGGCAGCTTTGCTCAGTGCTTAGCACTGTCACTTCATTATTAAGTGATAATGTGACATATTTTCTAGCTTTTTATTTCAACACACTTCATGTAAAGTGGCGTTTGGCTGTTTGACTTGTGTCTGTGTGTTATAAACATGTCTTACATGTAAAGAATTCCCAACTGTAACTGTGTGTGTGTGTGTATGAGGGAAAGTCCATAGGAAACTTTATGTGCTGGGTACACAATGTACTCACATATTTGAACCCGAGCGCTGGGGGGAGGAGGTGAAAACCGGACTGGGTGTTTCTATACATTCTCTCTATGTGCACACAGGCTAAAGCTGCTAACGTTGATCTTCAAATCTAAAATAGAACATACAAGAGACGGCTAAGTTTAGATTTGAACCCCAGATCTCGGATGGCTATCGAATTTTACCGCTAGGCCGGTAGTTTAATTGATCCAAATCATTTAACGAAACAAATATGTAAGTGAAGGAATTAGAAAGTGGTGTTTATTTTATTCACAGGTTTGCGTTTCATATTCCAGAATCTAATCATCTTCAATCGATTTCGATAAGAATGTTTTTCTCTGTTTTACAAACACTTGACAAATCTTGAGACTCTTTATAAAGAGCTCTGTACACATTTGTAGGCCGTTGTGTAAAAGCACAAAAGTACGTCGTCTGCATGGATGAATGGATTTGAAAATGTTATTGATCAGGTTCGTAATGGATTTGGTTCGGTCGTTGTGACCGTGAATTAGCGCCGTCTGTGTTTTCTTTCCATACCTGAAGCTTAGCATCAATTACACAGAGAAGAGAAGGAAAAAAAAGGTAAAAGGACTGTGACACGTTACGTACATCTTTCATAACACGGAGTTATTAATAAAGATCTCTTTCAAGTAAAAATAAACAGCATCATCTCGCTGACAGGAAAGTTGTGAAAAGAAGGAAGGGGCTTCTTATTCATTTTAATTAATCCATTAAAGAGAGGACATCCATCAGTACAGAGATATCAAAGTCAGTGAATCACTGCACAGTCACAAAAGAGATGAGGTTCTAAAAGCGGACAAAAGACCGTGAGCTGAAAAGACACAAACTAATGGGACATATGCATTATCGAAAACCTTTTCACCAAGCCGCTACACCCTGAATCATAAACACGGGTGGTTTAGGGCTTTACTGCGTACACTAGCAAAAAGGACTGATCTTAAAAGCAACACATGAAAAGTGGCCATGTGTGTAACTTTAGAGCAACGGTGTTTGGATTACATAAGGATCCGAAGCAGGTAGTGTGTAACATTTATACGGTTATGCCAAGAGTGTATAGTTAAACAAAGTGAAAGTTTATGCAGTGACTCTGGTGAAGACATTTTGGGATGTCGTGTCTGCTTCGGAACTGAATCAATTACTGCAACCAAGAGTGTAAATGCAAAACTTGAGTGACTGTTGGACCTTTGAGCAAGGCCCTTAACCCTCATTGAGCCGACTGGAACTGTACTGTCAGTCACTTTGGATAAAGGAGTCTGTTCAATTATGATAACGTTAATGTAAAGTTTACGGGAGCTTTTGGGCACTGAAGACTTAGTCCTTAAATATACTGGGGTAGAGATAAAAAGGTCGACAGTTTAAGTCTCACAAACACAAAATTGCCACTATTGGGCCCTTGTAACGGTACGTCCCTTTGGATAAAGGTGTCCGCTAAATGCTGACAATGTAAATGTAATAAAACCATTTCCTGTCATGAATGCAACCAAAGTGTAAAACATGATATTAAAAAACACAAATAAACATTTAGCAAATGTGTTTATCCAACAATGGCATTGGACCTGGACATAGAAGCAATGAAATTGCCGTGTACTCTCAGATCATCTTCTGAAAGTTTGTAGTGACCTCAAGTGTAGTGTTACTCATCTGTATGTAGTGTAAGGCAGACAGGGGGTTAATGACGAAGTCCTGTTTTGATGTCTTCCAGCACTTCTGAACTCGTAGGAGTTCATGTCTCATGGACCCCTGCAGTGATTTTTCCATCCTCCGTGTCATATTTAACATCTTAATCACCTTCACCACCCACCTCACACCTCACTGCTGCTCTTAAAAGACTTGGGGCATTGATCATGTCTGATTTTTCTTGCTCTTATCTCAGCGTGGCTCCTTTTCCATCCGAGCTGTAACCCTAACCATGTTTACCGCTGTGAGCGACTCTGGTACGAGTGACGTGGGAGGAGTAGGAGGTCGAAATGTCGACCGAGCTGAAGATGCTGAATTTAATGTTATTAGTTGTTGTGACGACCTCTTGAAGCAAAGCGAGTACCTTTACCTACAGCCGATCGCGTGAAGCTCAAGAGCATCCATCAATCTCAAACATTAGGGGTCTAACAGCATTCATACTCACTCACTCAACCCCAACCAAGCACAATTCACTAAGTCTCACCAATTCACCTTCTACAGGTTTTTAAAATGAGGTAGGTTCCAAACTTGCTAGTGTTCTTCTACCCAGGAAGAAATCCACCCATCCATCACCTGGTTTTACTACTGCTTATTCGTTCCAGGGTGATGGTGGGACACACACTGGGTGACAACACAAGCACCTGAATAGGTCACCAGTCTGTTGCAGGGTACAGAGACACAATTTTTAGTATGAAATTGACTGCATGTCATTAGATTTACCCACAGGAGGCTCACACAGACACAGGGAGAATCGAACCCATGTCTTCTTGCTGTGAGATGTGCCACCGAGTCTCAGGAAGAAATGTACTGGAACAATTCACAGTAGAATTGTGAACGTTTACATTAAAAATGTATAATTTTACAGTACAACAGTACAACTGTGAACCTCTACATTAGAAATGTAAACGTTTACAGTTTAAGTAGGTACTTTCATAGTAGAAATATAAAGCGTCTGCAAAAGGTGGATTGGCAGCAGCTATGTATAGCTTTTGTGACATTATTTCCTCTAGGTGGCGCCAGATTTACCACAGCCACATTGCTAACCACACAAGTTAGCAATTAGCACAAATACAGATTTAATTTTTTTAATCGGTATTTGTGCTAATTCATGTAATATTAAATATTTTACACCGCTTGACCACGTTTAAAGCTTTTAAATCCAAAGAATAAGTGTGATTTCTAATCACTATCGGCCAAACAGTAAATGTTCCACACAAGCTAACATGCTAACAGCAGTTGATCATAATGAGACATAAATAATAAGTTCTGTGCTTTTATTGCTGTGGTTTAGTCTTTGTCATGTTTATGACGACGGATTAAGGACTTCTCCACATGGAAATGTACGAATTGAAAGCATTAGGTCATGTTTATGACTGAATAAATGTGTTTTATATTCTGTGTGCTTTACTTTGTATGCGCCATTTACACTAAGGTGTAGTTTCTGGACCATGATTGCTGTTGGGAGTTACTGTGGTATTTGTGAGATTCAAGAAGTAATATATAACTTTACTTTATTGTTATCTTCATGCATAAAAGCCCAAAGCTCAATAAAGCCCTTTAAACTGTTAAGACATTTTATTGTCTGTCTAAAATTTTATGCCACTAAAGTTTATATTACACCAATTATGACTAGAAATGTTAAATTAGCTTTATGCACAGTGAGAATGTGCAAGGTGGGTAAGAGCGGAAATCCATTTTTAATCTATATAATGCTTTTGCATTTTATTTTACCTCAATTCAGACATTGTGAAGCAGCGGGACTTTTCACTAGCACACTAGTTCCAATGCAATTGTTGCATATTTACTAGTCTGTTTATTTAATCAGTAATGTGTATCTAAAAATGAATAACGGGCCGTGTTGCTATCGAGAGTCCTGATGTTCCTCATGCTCCACATTCTCCTCCAGGAAGATCTATTGTGTTCTGGTTCGGTGCATCCAAATGCCGGAACATCGGTCATATGTGTATCAAGAGACATCAACACACCCACACAATGCTGCGCAACCCCAAGGCGTATTAACACTCAGCATCAGTAATACAGAAAAGAATTATGATGCAGAAACTGAATCCCCCCTTCCAGTCGCTAGAAACTCATCATTCAGCATTACGTCCGTCACCCTGACCTGAAGATCATTTCTCATGGGTGCTCGATTCTGCATTAGTTGTTAAAGCTGACAGCTAACGTTAAGATATAAGAACCTGAGAGCACATTCACTTTACAAAAATACATTTGGTTGTTTATTGACGTAAGTCACACTCTTCCAACAACATGTCAAACAACCGCTTGGGCCAAATAGTGTCCAAGCATAAACAGTAACATCTTTCAAGGGTGTGATTCCTGTTTAAAAAGCACATTTATTAAATTTGGTGCAGTCTTGGTCTTTTTCTTTTAATATGAAATTTTGATATAAAATGTTATTACAAAGCAGATAAGTCATAATCATCTTCACACACACTAGAAACTCATCATTACAAACGTATTCGTTCTTTAAACGTCCTTGAACTTTTCATTCCAGTTCTTATTGCATGTCTTTGTTCTACAGTTCAGTGCTTGCTTCTGGCTCCTCTGCCTGAGTTAGCACAGTCTCCATTGCCGTACTGACCGGCACCATAATTGTACTGCCACCTGCTGATGATGATAGGTTTTGCAGCGTGGGTAGAGTGACTAGCTGAAAAGGGCTGATGACTTTAACGATGGCGGGCCCCGCTGTCCCATCCGAGTTAAGCATGGTGAGCGCAGAGGCGTCATGCTGCAGTTCGGCTCCGGCCGGAGAGGTTAACACAGTGTAGCTGAGAGGCGAGTGAGTGGGAGCCACGCCTCCTATTACGGAAAGGATTTTATCCAGTGAAATGCCTGTGAGCTGAGTGATGGGTAGAGTGAACTGAGCAGGCTGAGCGGGAGCAGTCATGACTGCGGCTGGACCAGACACAGCACGGGTGAGACAGGGGCGCTTTGGAGCAGAAGGCGTGCTGATGGGGGTGAGGTTCATGAGGACATTGTTGAGGTGCTGGGACTTACTCTTCAGTTCCTTGGCACGCTTTCGGTGATCATCACACTGACGTTCCAGAGCTGTGAACATGGTAAAAAAAAAGTAAATAAATAAATCTGGCAGCTGGAATCTAGCGGTTAGAGTACTGGACTAGTTATCAAGGGGTCAATGGTTCGAGCTAGACCTTGAGTGATGCTCTTAATACTCAATTGCCTAGACAAAATATGGTCACTTTAAAGTTTATTTTAACTGTATTTATGCTGATCAGGTTTGTGAAAGGTCCAGTTTCCAGTTCTACACAGTCCTAAATTCATCATGGAGGCCTCATCCACCCTCTTTGATGAATCCAATCATGTCTATACGAACACTCTTTTGCACCACTATCAACAACCGTGCATTATAGCCAACCAGAGTTTCAGAATTACTTGCCGACTAGACTCTGTGTGTACTGTTCTCGGCAGCGGTCCATCTCACTCTTATGGCTGGACAGCACTTTCTTCACCAGGTCCAACATTCCAAAGTTCTGCACGATATTATTCAGCAGAGCTGCATCTATAACCAGAAGCAAGAATCAAGAGATCTCAGTGTTTCATTATTTTAAACACCACTGGGTTCAAACATCTGAAGCATAGCACATATAAAAATGAAAAACTTGGATCTTCCTGCACTAAACAAGTATGTCTGAATCCCCCCCGTACTGAAGTCTTTATACTTAGGACAATAACAGCTAAAGCAGTCAACCCTACTGACCTTTAACCTGTATAGGAGGTTCTTGAATACGTTCTTGCAAGCCTTTAAGATCCTCCTCTATCTCTTTTTGCAGATCATCCATGATGTCCTCCAGCAGACCGGCATCTTTCAGACCCCTCCAGAATGTCAGAGTGTCCTCTAAGAGAAAACTGTTTAACTACAAGTTTCTTTTTTGGGGGGTTACTAGCAGGCCATAATATTTATTTTTTTTGGCTGGTCCTGTTTCTGTATAATAATCAACTATGAGGTGATGCAGTCAGACCCTCACCTCTTACAGCAGTGACCCACTCTGTACCGTCTTCAGATGTTTCAGTAGAAAACGTAGCCACAGATCCATTCACTGAAGTGGATATTAAAATATTACAATGTAAAAAGTGCATAAAAGTTATTTTCATAAGCCATGTTGCCACTGTTTTAAACGTATTCGGTCATAATGGTCAGAATTCGGTCACTGGATAGTGTTAAGATTTTAATACAGCTAATTAAAACGACAAAAAACTAGTAAATTAAACCCACCACGACCCTGAAAAGAATAAAGAAGCAGTGAATCACACAATAGCCCAATGAATTAGAATAATGATATAATTTATGCCGGAACCTTCAGCTGTAGATGGAGTCTGTAAGGTCTCAGTGGAGGCCTGGCTGCTTAGAGAAGCTCGTGTTCCCACCAGGTCGATCTTAGTGCTGCGACATGTGTTGGAGCAGAGCTTCGAATGCTCATAAAAGTCCAGCTCTCCAGAGTCCATGATCTTCCTACAGGGCAAAACAAAGTGTCCACAAAAAAGGACACACGGAAATCTGATCAGTTAATGATGTGCTATAAGATATAAGTTTTTATACAACTGTGACTTTTGACTGTTTCCGTTAGGAATCACCACAGCAGATCACGATCCTCATTATATAATTGGCATAGTTTTTACACCTGATGCTCTTCATGGCTTGGAAATGGCACAACAACGTACTGCTTGTGTATCATAGTGCCCATCAAAGCCATTAAAACACTGAGAATTAAACTCATTAGTGATATTATAACTTAAAAGATTGAAAATAAGCCAATAGACTAAGTTCCAGACTGACCTTAAAATCTGAACCGTCTGATAGTTTGAAAAACATCGATGAATCACAGAGATAAAGCTACACCCAAAGTAAGCACATTGTTCCCACTCTGATCCAGAGATAAATGCATCCATCTCAGGAACTTCAAACCTTATCATCGTCCCATTGAGCCGAATCGCCCTCTTCCAGTCTTTCAGAGTGGACTTTCCAGCCAGGTACACGAACTCCTTTGGACTGATCAGGTGATTGTTGAACTGGAACACAAAGCATTACAGACAATGAGATGACTTGATGAGCGTCGTCTCGTTTCATGCACCATCATACAATAGGCAATCTAGAAGGTCACGGTCAATGACCATCACCAATCTGGCTTCAAGTATCATAAGAAAATAAGTCTTGAAAATCCCAAGCAGTTGCTGGGAAAGCCACAGTTTCTCAATCAAAAGCCACTCGATAAGCAATACATAAAAATCTGATAAAAAATATTAGATCATCAATCAATAAAAGTCCTGCAACTATTCTGATAATGCGATTTATACCTAAAATCCAAAGCTAAACACACACAAGGAACATGCACGTCATTGATCCCAGATGTACTGAACTTGTGTAATGAATCGCTGCAATCTTACATTGGTAACAAATTACGATTGGATCATTCCAGAGTTAAGTCTTGGCCACGGGCGCACATGTTACACCCCGACAGCAATGGGGTTCGAACCAGCAAATACAAATACAAACCAAGCATAAGATGCTATTATAATTCCTTTTACCTGCACACATTTAACATTGATGCCAGGGCAGACGAATTTCTTCCACACGAGGTCCGCTTTGCTGTCTCCACAGGTTATCTGGTACAGAACATCAGTATCCACATCTGCATTAAAAAATATTAATACAACACTCTCTTTAAACAATGTTTATTGTTCTTTTTTCTGGAAAACCACATAAATAAAAAATATCACCCGAAAATATTGCCAGACGTGCCAGTGAATCTCTAAAACAAGGGGTTTATTACACTAGGATGCCATTGTGCTAAATCCATACATAGGTGTGTATAGATATGTATATATGTATATAAGATGTGATAATCCTTTTATTGTCCCACAGTGAGAAAATACATTAAAGTACAATAAAATTGCATAATAAATGCGTATATTTTCCTACGTGTGTATAATGTATGTATATATGTAGATTTGTTCAGTTCTTTGCACAACTCTGGTCACTTTATCACTACTTTCATATTACACTCCATTCACATTATACTTTATACTCTTTATAATGTACTCTTAATTTTATTTTAAATGTCTCATTTCATGGCTGAGCGATCATAAAAACAGAATAAACCTACCGAGGACCGTTTCTTTGGCTATAGAGATGGCAGAACAGGCTTCAGCTTTCAAACTTTGCTCCACAATGTCCTCACTGCAGAGGAAACACAGCTATGAGCTTCACGACGGCGTTCATTATTAAAATGATTAAAGTACCGGATAATCGATGTGCCATGCAGGAAGAGTTTCCAGTTCTCACTCTGACTGTTGTAACTCAGCGGTGCTCAACATTTCCTCAGTTGCAGGATTCTGGCCACAACTGTCAGGGGTCGACACCACCACCACCTCCTCCTCTACATTGTCGTTTAGATCGGTGGACAAGGCCATGATGCGAAGTTACACAGCAAACCGTTCTTAATTAATCTTATAGACCTACAGAAAATAAATATAGAAATTGTCATATTAAAAGAAAACATCACATAACCTAATTTCCATGTTATTAGGAAAATATTCTTCTGATCGAGAACCATAATGACAATGAACAAACAACCAGTGGTCCATGTTCCAAAATAGATGTATGCCATTCCTTCACATTTAACCCAATCAGTGCAGTGAAACACATTTACCAACGCTAGTGAACACACACCAAAAGGCAGCAGTACACATGTCTGGCACGATGGGCAGCCCTAGCCATGACACCCAGGAAAAACAGGTACGTGTGGCTCAGTAGTATTTATATAAAGTAGCTTATTTCATGTACGAAGATGTTTACTTACGGACAAAGACAAAAACAGATCAGCAAACAAACATCTCAAATCTTGTGTCAATTCTATTGAAATAGTACTCTCTCTATTTTACCCTTCAGTCGAAATCGACCCTGGGTTACTCTGTGCACCGTTACTGATCCCCAGAGTATCTCGGCAATTTACATTTTACGGGGTAGGTTGCCAGGTCTTTCCCCAACTCTGTATCTCTACAGGGATCTTGTGTGTGACTACGGGA
>JAOUQU010418696.1:0-10912 GCA_028566735.1 Ammoglanis amapaensis
CAAGCACACGCAAACACACGCACGCACACACGCATGCACACACACATGCACGCACACGCAAACACACACGCACGTGCACACGCAAACACACACACACACACACACACACACACACACACACACACACACACACAATTAAAATAATAATAATAATATTTATAATAAAAAGTGTTTGGTTTGAAGTTGTGGCGCTCCGCATCACTTCTGTGTGGGGGTCGTGTATGATCCATGAGTGCTGGATTCCTCTCACAGTCCAAAAACATCCATTTTAGGGTCACGGTGGGACACAAACTCAACAAATACACTAAACACCTAAACAAGTGGCCAATTTGTTGCAGGGTACAACACTGAGTCAAACACACACACACATAAACACACTCACACACACACGAAGGACAGGCTCAGTAATTTCAAATTAACCTGACTAGATGTTTTCGGACTGTGGGAGGAAACCGGAGTAGACACGGGGAGAACGTGCAAACTCCACACACAGAATCGAACCCGGGACTTCGAGCTGTGATTTAAAGATACTCAGAATGTCTTTGACTTTGTGTAATAATCATTTTGATTGATGAACTGCTGAATCCTGGGTGACGAGCGATTAACGTTCCTGTCACGTCACCAACTTGTGTAAATACACGACAATAAAAAATGACACCAGCAATACACACAACAGTTAAAAAATGTTTGAAATCCTTATTCAGTACCAAGCGAGTCTGTGTTAGAATATAATAGGATAAATGGAGATTATTCTACACACTTGTTTGTAATGGGTGTGGATTAAAAACCAGTCGTCGTTCAGGTTCGACGTTTGACGTTTATTGTTTTTGTGCGTGGAATGTGTGTGGAATGTGAACAAAAGGGGGTGTGTTTGTACCAGACAGAGTCGTGATTGAGCTCGTTGATTGGCTCGAGGTTCTCATCCAGGAACACGTCGTGTGTCAAGGAAACGTCCGTGTCGTGGGCCGAGCGGAAGTTTGTGACGCTGCGGGTGGGAATGCCTAAAGACCGGAGCACTGAGAGAGAAGTGGAGGATGGTACGATGAAGCAGACTTGATGCACACACACACACACACACACACACACACACACACACATATCGTAGCGTACACTACCTGTAGTGGTGACTCCTGAGAAGACCCAGCACTGCCCATACTGGACAGGTGAGCCTTTCTTGTGGTACTGTTTTAGGATGTCCACGCTGCCGCTCCACGCAGTGGGAGCAGTTCCGTCGTCATAGTCACCCGACCAGTTTCCTTCTAGCACGCCTTGGTCGTCGGGGGAATTGACCTGTTAAAAGGGTCATTTACGTTTAATTTTCAGCACGAACGAGACTCCTGCACTAGTCACTATAATATTCTCTGGAACGTATTATTTAGTTCCGGCTGGTACGTGCACTCACCATGGCTGAGACGACTCGGACCACGTTGACCGGGTCTCCCCAGCCTGATGCAAGGGTTCGACTCTGCTCCAGTACGAAGAAACATGCCGCCAGTACCCCATCGTCAAACTTCAAACAGAACCCACATATAAATCAGTGCTACAGCAATACATTCACGTTTCCCAGGTGCATCATGGTTGTCTGTATGTGTCCAATCATCCATCCAAATCTTATTTAAATCCCTGTTTAAACTAAACCCGGTGAGTTAAATAAAACGTATTTATCGGGTTCCCTGTCAAGTCCGTGGTGAGCGTTACCTGTCCGAAGTTCCAGGTCCTGACTCCGATCTGACCTTCGGTTCCATAGTACAGCAGACCCACGTCGTTCAGGACGTACTCCTTCCTCTCGTCATCGTTATCCATGTACACAGAGTCATCTGATCCCAAATCAAACTCTTATTATTAGTCAGATTCATAACTACGTTTGATGTAAACGTTTGGACGCGTTGGGTGTGTGAGCGCTTACCTTCACACCAGGGGTTAAACAGCATGTAGATGTCGTTTTCAGGCTTGTGCGTCGTGGTGGTGCAACCGTCCGGGGTCGTGGTTGTAGCGACGAGCTCGTAGCGCCCGATATGAGCGGTCGGAGGGGAGATGACGGACAGTTTGATCTTCTTGCCTACCTGTTCGGCGATCACCGCCTGCCATCTATCGTCTTCAAGCTCTTCCACCAGAGGAACGGTCACGAGAGTGCCCTTCGATACCAACGGTCGGGGACCTGCAACACACACACACACACACAGCAGGATAACGAGATGTCCGCATGAACATCTGGACCTCTAACTGGTCTCAGAAATGACACACAGGGGTCAAATCTCTTCTCTGAAACTGACCGAGTTTGAGCTCCAGATGTAGTTTGTCAGTCTTGGGGTTAAAAGCTCGTGAGAGTTCGATCCACATCTGGAACGTCTGTCCTCGACGGACGATCATACTGTCTCCGTGATAAAGGTCCGTGTTGTGCTCCTGCCGGTTTGGACCCTTTCTGGACCTGAGCAGGTCTATGGAACGAACTCGGAGGAGGTTATCTGTCCCAGAGGAAAAGAAAAGAAAGAAATCAAAGCTGGACAACAACCGAAACTACATGACCCACGATGCACCGCGGCTGCTTTTCTTACCGTCGGTCTCGAGAGCTGCTGCAGACGGTTTGTCCTCCGGGACCGAAGTATCGACGATACGTTTGTTATCGGCCTCGTCGCTGGACTGGCGGCAGCAACACGGGCAAATCTTACGTAACCATTTTCTCCCGCCATTTTTCTCTTTCTTCTCTTTGACCTCCTCGATCTCGAACTCGACTTTCTCGGGTTGCTCGGGTTCCTCGGGCCACAGTGTGACATCAGGGAAGCGACCGACCAGAGAATTACTCCTCACCATTTCTACACAGGAGTAGAAAAGCGTTCGAACATTTTAGGACGTTCAGTTTGTGCGTTAATTCAGTTCGTGTTCATTAATGTCGATTATAATTGGACATCGACACATAATTAACTTAATAAATGAATGTTTAGTGATGTCGCCTCACGACAAGAAGACTTTCTGTGTGGAGTTAGTATGTTCTCCCTGTGTGGGTTTCCTCCGGGTACTCTGGTATCTTCCTATAGTCCAAAGACATGAAGTCTGATCGATTGGAGATACTGAAATGTTGCCCTCTCTTTGTATGTATATATATATATATGTGTGTGTGTGTGTGTGTGTGTGTGTGTGTGTGTGTGTGTGTGTGTGTGTGTGTGTGTGTGTGTGTGAATCCTGCAACAGACCGCTGACCTGTTCAGTTGCTTAGTGTATTCGGCGCGGATGATGGAAGGATGGACGGATGAAGTAAAAGTATGTGACCCCCCACCCCGATCACAAGCTTGTGAGTCCACCAATCCCAGTACATCAGTACGGTTCCGGTAAGTTCTCACAGCCATGCCATCTGGAGCCATGCTGACTGCTTTCATGGTGCAATTTTGCTTTGATTTCGACTGGATCGATTCCTCAATAAAGCTTGAAAACAGAATGAATCCTCCAGCCCGCAGACGTTCAGCTTTCTCAGATCAATCGCTCGGTAACGTCAAGTGAAACAAAAAAAAAGCTTCTTTGGAACTGAACGGGCTCATAATTCACTGTGACTTATTTGTTGATTCTGGGGGGGGAATGGTTGGCTGACCCGAGAATGCCGAAATTCCTGCGAGGTGGAGACTGTGAGATAAAGAGCGAATAGAAGAAATCAACATCAACGCTGCCAGACTTTCACTCCTATTGTGCTTCCGGCCTTTCAAAATCATGAGACGTGCATTCCTGACTGTCTACAAATGTGGTAAAAACGTCTTTTTACACAGCACAGATTCTTTATATATGGCTGGTTGTTTTCTAAATAGTGAAACAACTGAGATTTAATATCAATAAGACTAAAAATAGTGACTTAAGTGCTCATGTGTTACCTTAAAACAACACAGTGGTAATAGTTAGATTTGCTGTCTACAGTAATTAATGCTACTTGTCCTGAAATGGTGTTTAAACCACCACCGTTCAGAGCACATGGTGTGTGTGTGTGTGTGTGTGTGTGTGTGTGTGTGTGTGTGTGTGTGTGTGTGTGTGTGTGTATTAAATATAATGAAGCTGTAAACAATCAGTGCAGCTCACAATCACAGGATGGATCCGAACCTTCTGAGTGTACAACAATGATTTAAGATGATAAGATGATTATAACTAATATGTCTGTAGAGGGACCCTAGAAGAACTAGGGTTCGGATCCTATCTATGGCTTTGCATGCGTTAGGCATGTGGGTCCGACATGGCGCCCATGGTCATCATCAAATATGAAGTCAATCTTAACATGTGATGGAATCATTAATCATTGATCTGGTTCCTCACATCTTACATGATCATCCATGACATTCTATCATCTATAAACTGTTCTGATCATGTTGTCGGTCGGTCGTAACCAACGTTTGGTTAACTGTGATGTCATCCTCACAAAAGCAAGCTGGTTTATACGGTGCGTTTTCAGAACGTTTCTTTGCTCATTTGTGACTCTAACGACTGAAAAAGTATCACTTACCTGACTAGTGTGTTGGAACGTCTCTTGTCTTGACGAGTCGGGGTTCTGGTTCTTTACTCTCCTTGCATGCCAGAACTTATTTATATTTACAGTACACACCCTCCGTGTCTCCTCCTGCCAAGATCCACCCAGTCAGATGTCGTCAAGCATGTCTCGAGCAACTCGATCTGGAACATTTGTGAACTTATTACACATCTGCATCGACTCAAGTCAAAAGAACAAACAAATAATCTTTCGGAAGATTTATTTTTTGCACTTAGGCAGGTTAAAAAACATTTTTAAAGAAGGTTGCTAACAGAAGCTGCTACTGTTAGACCCCTGAGCAAGGATCTTATCCCTTTATTTCTCCGACAGTGTACTGTAACTGTAAAAGATAACTCTTATAAATAGTTATAAATGTGTTTTTAATTTTTTGGGAGGTGTTATATTTTACTTTTACTAAAGAATGTTCTTTAAAGGCGAGCCAAATGGACAAATCACACACAGACGTGAAGAGCAAACAGCATTCCTGCTTCTCTTCAGACGTATTTAAAATACTTGGGGAGATTTTTTTTTGCTGTGTGTAACTTTTATTGTTGATCGATAAAATCTTACTGGAGTCAACAAATCCGGGTTCTGCAAACTCAGTGAATCAAATATTTATAATTTTCTACGTCATTTATCAGAACTTTAGCATTTGGTTATAGAACACGTCACACGTTCACACACTTACACCAGTAAACATGTACACGTGTAATTCACATCATTACATATTAAAATGTTCTTTTATATTATTTTATTTTATAATATATCATTTGTGGTTTATTTAACATGGACATTGCACATAAATACACATCAAATGTAAACATTCCAGTCGGTTTTACATGTGTGTGTGTGTGTGTGTGTGTGTGTGTGTGTGTGTGTGTGTGTGTGTGTGTGTGTGTGTGTGTGTGTGCCAATTAGACTCGAAGATGCAGTCAGAGTGAAGCAGTGGCTCTACAAGCCATTCGCAATGCAAAAGGAAATGACCTCTGTGTAGATTGTGATGCACCGTGTAAGTTGCCTAATCTTTACCATACTTAATGTACTAACCATAACTAGAAACCAACAGAAAATCTGGCATTTCTATCTATGAACTATAATGAATATAATGAACTCCAATGTTTCTCACACCAGATCCCACCTGGGCAAGTCTCAACTTGGGAGCACTGATTTGTATTGAGTGCTCGGGAATTCACCGAAATCTTGGGACTCACTTGTCCCGTGTCCGTTCCTTGGACCTGGACAACTGGCCGAGTGAGCTTACCAAGGTATTAATGGCGATTGGCAACCCCATGGCCAACAGCATATGGGAAAAATGTACAGAAGGCCGTCAAAAGCCGACACCTGAGGCAACAAGGTGAGTGAACATCTTAATATATGTATTTTAATATATACACTACTTTTTGTTGAGCAGTGCTGTTGTATTCTATAAACTACAATACAAATTATAATGAAATAAACCAACACTACCCATCACTTACACAAACATTCAACAAACAAATGTTGCACACTGTTTTCACTTAGTAGCACCAACCATTTGTAAATCAACATATGTGAGAAATCACTGCATTGTTTTTGATTTAGAGAACAGAGGGAGTCTTGGATTCGGGCAAAATATGAGCAGAAGTTATTTGTAGCTCCCTTGACCACTCAAGTTGAGAAGCCAGATGGGGTGACATCAGCTCAACTGATCAGCGCCATTACCAGCAAAGAGCTTCCCAGACTCCTTCTGCTTCTAGCCCACAGCACTAAGGACCAACTCAACGAACCACTGCAGCCTCAAAGCCCATTACATGCTGCCTGCCAGATTGGTGATGTGGTTATGACTCAGCTACTAGTCTGGGTAAGCTTTGTTTTACAGTTATGTGCAATTAGTGAAAGCATTTAAGCCAAATAAATAAAACTTGTCCTATCGTCGCTTTTTGTGTTCTGTCTTGCTAGATTAAAGTCAGGCCTAATTTTATCAAAAAACGATGATTAACGGTTTATACCGCCAGTTGCAATACATGAACTGACCACAGTTTGACATTAGAAAGTGATATATAAAGGGAGGCGCTGTGGAGCTTCTGTCAGTACGGATAGCTCGCAAGAGAGGTTCACGGTTGCCAGATTGGTATTTCGATACATCAGCACTTAGCTGTAGATTAGCGCCTTTGCACGCTGTTTGTAATCATTTTAATAGCTTAAAATATACAGTGTTTTCGAAAGTACTGCTTCTACCGTATTCAACCTGGATCGGAAGATTAATCGTGTGAAATGAAATGATCAACTGATACAATCTGGCAACCATAGTAAGGACGTTGTTTACAGATTAAAACATATTAAGTTCGGGGGGGGAGGGCAAAGTTGCTTTCCCTTATATCTTTAGTATTCATTCGTTTTAGATTTAATCTAAATCCAATCTTCTTACAGAGAGAACATGTGGCGCTGCATGTCTTTTGATTGATACATTTGATCACATGTTACTGTTCCAAAATCAATAAAATCTCTGTTAATTAGAATAAACAGTAATGTTTAATTTAACATAAAAATATACTGTGTTATTGACGTGATGTGTTGTTATTTAATGCTAAATTAATGTAATACAGTATTTTTGACTTTGCCCATGACCCTTTATTAATGTTATTTTGGCTCCGTGGGCATCTCTAATCTAACCCATAGATAATGAAGAGTGCAGAGCACCAATAACAGAACAAAACAACTGATACAATTTCATATTATCTACTTTCTTTTTTAGTACGGAGGTGACGTGAATGCAAAAACTCCACAAGGCCAAACACCTCTTACGCTGGCACAGCAAGCTGGGAGTCAGGAATGTGTAGAGATTCTTCGGCAACACGGATGCACCGACGACACATCACCCACTGCACCTACTGCACCCACTCCCATTCTGTCCCGCAAAAGTAGTATCACCAGTCTCGGCCGTGCCAACTCCAGGAGAAGGATCTCAGAACATAGAAATACTTAATGGACAAAAATATTCTTCCGTTCTGAAGAAAATAGACTTTTAAATTTCATTTCGGTACAAACGTGTGTATGTCAGTGAATGTTTTACTCTGTTCTCTTTCATAACTGTTACTGGTTTCTTCAACGAAGAGGAAAAATGACCTGTCAATCATAAAATGGATTTAGCAGTTAGCTTGTTTCAATGACTCAAAGCAATATTATTATACATGTAATTATATACAAAGTGAAATGTAGCCTAGAGACTTTCACAGAGCAATCTGAGGTAATGTATGATCGCTATATTCATGTTGAAAGGAAATAGTACTTGTCATTGTCAGCATTCTAAGTACTAGAAGTAATAAAATTCAATATGTAATGATTTTGGTAATAGCTTTTTAAATGGAAAATAGCTCAATTCAAATTCCTGTAATTGGATTCAGGAAACGTTGATAGAACAAAGCTGTGAAATATAAAAGCTGTGAAAAATCAAATTTAATTCAAAAGCTCATATGTTCACTTCATGTTGAAATTATTTCATTAACTTGTTTTGTATGAACACTTAACTAGTAACTGGTATATTCTGGTGTCTAGTTTTATAAATCAATGATGAATCAGATATTACACCAAGAAAACTACATTTTTGTTATCCGACATGCAGCCAGATTTTTTGTCGAACGGACTGAACAATGACTACATTAATTCAGTCGATAATATGTGATTTTTCAAAAATTTCCAATAAGTTGTTACTTAGTCCATTGAAAGTTTTTCTTCCCTTTTAATTTGTTTTATATCTGGTAGTAAAAGTAACCATTGGCAATTAGTGGACACCTTCCTTAAAGGTGATCCATATCATACCTACATCAACTTACATTTTTGCTGTGTGTCAAGGTGTTGTGTGTTTCTATTCCAACATGGGTTATGACAATACATCTTTGCATTAGGTACTGAAAAACTCAAGTGATCAGTCGAAAGCAGCTGGCCTCAAGTTCTGAACCTTATTGAGCTCATTTGGGATTTGTGAGCCAAGGTCTTCTTATTGAACATCATTCTTATATCACGTCAACATTTAACTAGAACACAACAGCATTCTATCCTGGCTGTATTTACTCGCAGTGTTTTCAGGAGGTCCAACATCCACTGAGAGAACCTGAATAATCACATACTATAGATCACGTACAGTCTGTACCTTATACACTGCACACATTTACAGTAGAACTATGAACATTTACATTACATTATCAGCATTTAGCAGACAGCTTTATCCAAAGCATCTTACGATGACAATATTACATCATTTTGATGATTTGAGGGTTAAGGACCTTGCTCAGATTCAAGATTCTAGATTCAAAGATTTATTGTCAAATGCACAATGAGAAAGCAGTTTTCGTTGTACAATGAAATTCGTACTTTGCTGCTCGTTGGGAATGCCAGATAAAAGTTAAGAAAAATACAATAACAAAATAAGAATATACAGTAATAAAAAATAAAGTGTTTTCTACTCTCTGCTATTGAACAGTATTTACATTTACATTCTGAAGGTGTTACAAAGAAAGTGCTCAGGGGCCCAACAGTAGTGACTTGATCACAATCGATGTAAGCTATCTCTAACCCATTAAGCCATCAATTAGACTTTTACAGTACAACTGAAAACCTTTATAGTAGAACTATGAACATTTACAGTAGAACTACAGAACATAGGAATGAATTTTCAACTGAATTTTCATTGTTTGAAGTGTGGACTTTATATTAGAACTAGGATTTAGTCAAATTACTATGAAAAATCATAGTAAAACCGTGAACATTTCACAGTTTAATAATTGTTTTTTCATAGTTTAGCTTTGACATTTTCACGACATTTCATGAAAATGAAAACATGAGTTTCCACTATGAACTTTCATGTCATTTGACCACTTCACAGTTGGACCGTGGAAGTTCATGTAGAAACTCTACCTATATATATATATATATATATATATGAAACTAGCTGTAAATCTATAACGAATGTAAATCACACCCTGGGCTGCTCACTAGTGTCTGGTGCACGGTGAGTGCCGGAGTGTTTGTGAGCTGGCCGTTATGGTGCCAGTTGAGATGAGAGGAAGTTGATGAAAATAAAAAGGAATAAATCAGTTTGTAAAAAGAAACGACTCCCGCGGCTCTGTAAGTAACAACAGAACGCCTATAATAAAAGCTGCTTTTGTCGTTATCGTGTCCGGATGATTTTTGTTAGCTTCGAAGGCTAACGCGACTTAGCACTGTGTTTGTTATTCGCTAGCTTTCATGGGCTAGCATTGGCTAGCTAAATAAGCTAACAGCTAATTTGCTAATATCTTTTGTACAGCAGATAGCTTTAACTAGCGAATATGACACATAGAATTCAAACATTTTAAAATATGTGTTCGTAAATGGCACACACATCAATATTGATAAATGATATATTTTTTATAAGCATCTAGTAGTTAGCTAACTAGCTAACCGGCTAATGTAATTTGCTTGAATTGGCAAAGAACGTTACCAAGCAACATCTGTATCTGTAGCCACCACAGCAAACTACAGATGTTTTCATAATATTGTTTGTGGTGACATTTATTGTCAATAATATTATCTCAATAACCTCCCAAATATGTACATTGTGTATTATTTAATGTAGGCATATATTTCTTTTTGGCAAACGACTTGTACACTAGACAAACAAAACACAGTGGAGGACGAGATGTTTCCAAACAAGGCAGTTGTTCTTATTTTATCACATGTACAATTTAAAAAAATATTCCGAATTTGAAGTAGAGCCCTATTAATGTAAGAAGGTCCTGGGTTCGGTCCTGGTGTGCTGTATAAATAAATTCAAATTTGATTTGTCATTACACATATACACATGCACAGTACAACGAAATGTCTTCGCATATCTAAACTTGTCTGGAAGTTGGGGTCAGAGCGCAGGGTCAGCCAACGTACAGCGCCCCCTGGAGCAGACTGGGTTAAGGGTCTTGCTCAAGGACCCAACAGTGGGTAACCCCCAACCTTTGGGTTCATAGGGACAGTGTAGCCTAGTGGGTAGAGCGTTGGGCTGGGAACCCAAAGGTTGAGGCTCTGCTACACGGCCACT
The DNA here is from genome assembly GCA_028566735.1 of Ammoglanis amapaensis. Taxonomy (NCBI): domain Eukaryota; kingdom Metazoa; phylum Chordata; class Actinopteri; order Siluriformes; family Trichomycteridae; genus Ammoglanis; species Ammoglanis amapaensis. Next base: position 10,551 of record JAOUQU010418696.1, read on the forward strand.
GTTGGGTCCATGAGCAAGACCCTTAACCCTGTCTGCTCCAGGGTTAAGGGTAACGTACGTGCTCCACCGTACGTTGGCTGATCCTGCGCTCCTGACCCCAACTTCCTGACAAGTTGGGATATGCGAAGAGAAACAATTCGTTGTACTGTACATCTGTATATATGTAATGACATAATATTTGAATTTGATTACACTGTCCCTGTATGTATTGTTACTTATGCAATTAGGCACAACTCTAATGCACATGAAATGTTTCGGTTCCCTTAGGACAGGGGTCACCAACGTGGTCGCCCGCGAGGACCTCATGAATCGCCCGCGGGCCTGTTCTAAAAACAGCTCATAATAGTGAAAGTTACCAATGA
>JAOUQU010418706.1:0-10912 GCA_028566735.1 Ammoglanis amapaensis
GTCGCCCGCCGCATTAGTTGGTACCCCAAAAGTAGCCCGCAGCTTCAAAAAGGTTGGTGACCCCTGGTTTAAACTAACCACTAGCCTACACTGTCCTCAAGAACTTAATAAACATAAAATATGACCAATAATTCTGCATTTTATTTCATTATCCAAATCAATCCACTCGGACTGGGACGGTGGCTGACTGGGTAACACACGGTTCGATCCCCTGGTCCTTGTCAGAGCTTTTTGTGTTCAGGAAACAATCAGGATTCAACCTGAACTAACGCTAAAGAAGAGAAGCAGTTTTGTTCCATCTGAGCACTGTAGTGTTCACCACCAAGCTGAAGTGCCATGGCCCATCTCTAATGGCGTCCTTAGTAGGGCGAGAATGAAGAGAACCTTCATTCACCCCATACTGATTCATTTAATCATCTAAATCAGGATGAATCTTATTCATTCACTTCATAAGTTGCCTAGTGTGTGTTTAACATGTGTTGGTGCCACAGGAGTTTTGTAGTAAAGTATTCGCACCCTGTTGCGTTACGTCTTTGCTCTCGGCCACCCAGACAGAAGGTAGCGGTGAGATCCGGTGTGGGAATCGACCGCAGTGCAACCCCAAGCTTTCACCACATAACTGACGGGTGTGGATTGTGTGTGGACGGTGGGAGGACAGGTTCAGGTTCCTATCATTCTCAGTCCCGGCTGACACTCTGAATTTAGTCAACAAAGGGACGCTCCCTTCCACAGGAGTTTCCCCCGACTGCTCGGATATCCGATCCGGCTTCAAAGATACGTCACACAGGGCAGTTGTGCAGGCAAAACCATATCAGATCAGGTCAAAGCGCCGCGATAATTGTAGCGACAGCGGAGATAATCCGTGCATTCATGAAGGAGGGATCATCTCTCCTCGCATCAGTGTGATAACTGGCTGAAGTGAAGCTTAATCCAACTTATTATAAATGAGTGTTGAAATGATGCCTCATAATAATCTCTCTATAATATTTTGTAATAGTTGGAATATTATAACTCTATAATAATGTAGTAGTTATAATATTATCCCTATTGTAGTTACACATTCGTTTCGTCTTAAGAATTGTATCGGTGCATCAACAGACTATTACCCGCACAGTTAGAGTAAATAAAATAAATGAAATAAAATAAACTTCTTACAATTAAAATAAAACTGGTGTGTTTATTATATATATCTTTTATATCAAAATATATTAAAACCCATGCAGCACGGTGACCGGTTTATACTTGTGCATCTACATTCCCCCCTGTTGAGCCTGACGTGTACGTACCACAACACTAGGGGGCGTCGAGTTTCTGAGGGTCACATCTGTGTTTACTTTACGGTTTTAGCACCGACAACGATTTTAAATGTCAGATCATAAACTAAACATCGTAAACATAAAGGCACCGCCATATACAGGGAGCGACTACTTTAACTACAAGCGTGCACACTATTGTTTTGATAGCCTTTGTGCTCCCCCTTGTGGTTTGTGCCACTACTTCTCTCGAAATGCATCATTTTGATGTGTAGTTAGAACATGTTGGAGGTGCACATCGGGCGACGCAGACACTTTCTGGCGAGGTTCACGAAAACACAAACACATCAATGCGTCGATTCCACAGAGAAGAATAAAGAGTAAATAAGCCTCGAGGAGTAAACAAGATGATTTAAATACAGACTATTTTACCCAAAAGGCTGAGCAGAACTGTTTCATCATGAAAATATAAAAAAATGTCTTTAGTTGTTATTGTGACGGTGCAGCAGTGCACGCACAAGGTACAATTCCTATCAAATAATTGCATCAGTTGTATAGACGAACTGTGTGTGTGTGTGTGTGTGTGTACAGGGTAGTTGTCTCATTACAGTCCAGCTCAGCGACAGAGAGCTGTGTGATGGAGAATTTAATCCCGAGGACGTTGAGTTCTTCTTGCTCTTCACCGGATCCACTCAGAAGCACATCAGCAGCACTTCAAGGGTCAGTCCTGACACCCTCCAGCTGGTCTGTCCAGGTACGTCTGAACGCACCCCTGAGTCAAATTCACAGGCCCATTAAGCTGCCGATTTACCAGTTTAATACCCAAAACATTTACTGTCTAATTACTGCAGCGGTTCAAGCGTAAAGGAAAATCGATCTATTAATAGGGAAGGACATTTTCAGATATTTTCCGGTCTCAGTGCAGCGTAGGACATGACGTCCGGACATGAACAGCAGTTTCTAGGTGTGTCCCGAGTGCACTTTAATGTAGTGTGTTGTGCACATCTGCGTCTTTGTGCACACTTTCATCGGTAAGTCTCGTCTCAGATTGGAAACAACCGACACTTCAGGGAAGTGACGGATGAATTTTTGATCGTAGTTTGGTAACAAGGCAAAATATCCACCAAGTTTTGTTTACATGATGAATGTTAATGCTTTTATTTACTAAAGAATAATGTCATGAACATTAACACTACTCACATTTATACAAAGCAGTCATCTCTGCTTCTGATTCTCAGATGGCCGATATTAAGTCCCGCCTCTTCCGTTACGTCGCTATAATAGCGTCGGTTTTGGTGCACGTAGTGTAAACATAACATAACATAACAGCGCTCGAACCCGGTACTTTCAGTGCACTGAGGTTTATTTCACTAAAACATGCTTGTAATGTGCAAGTGCACCTTCTGTTTAGATCGTTCATTAAGGTTGTAATTGTTTTCCTGCTCAGATTCACTTCCGGGAGGGTTTGGAATGCGGTGTTACACATTTACTCGACATTGCTGTGCCGTAAATGTTTAACGAGAAAATAAGAGATGTATTCAGTAGCAATAAAACAATCTTAAAATCTGTCGAGACCGGTTAATCTGTCGAGGCCCTTAACTGTAGAACTGTAAGTAGCTCTGGATGCGTGTAACAAATGCCTCGATTAATGCAATGGTTCTTTCATGTACCCGTCGCTACAGTAGTCGAAGCCAGGCACAATAAAGCATGCAGACGTTTCTCGCTATCGGCGGGACTCAGAGGTCCTGAATTTTTGAGATAAAATACCTTCAGATAGAAATACGCTGCTCGACTGATATAACTCGTGTGATAATGAAAACGGAGCTCATTATCAAAAAATCCAAGATTCCAAGATTCTCGACATGATGATCTGGCCTCCAAACGTCAGACTGTAGATAAACACGAACACATTTCAAGACATCCTCGTAACAGAGGGATGGTGTTGCCTAGTGGGTCGATCGGTGGTTCGAATCCAAACTCTTTTACACAGCCACTGTTGGGTCTTTGAGCGAGACCTGTAACTGTGTATTCCTCTAGGGGGTGCTGTTAGCCATCCGTTTGTAGAATCAGAAGATAAATAACAACGGCCCTAAGATTGCTTCGTGAGGGACTCCGCAGGTTGCTGTTTTGAATTACAGTTACACAGTACGATCTGGTATCACGGCTATTTATTAGCAGTGATGACTTAGTGGTTAAGGTAGTGAGTTAGAGAACAAAAGCTTGCCGGTTCAAGCCCCAAGCCCCAATTTTACCAAGTTTTTACTGATGTCCTGAGCAAGTCATTTAATGTTTATTTGTAAGTATCTTTGGATAACCGCGTCTGCCAAATGCTGCAAATATAAAAGAACCGAATTTTGTGCCAAAAGCTTCATTTAAACCCAATAGAACATTATTATCGTAGAATATAATTTGTAGGTCAGTTTCAGTTCTGTAATCATGACATTCAGACTGAAATGTTCAGTTTATGTGAATCTGCCTGATCATCTTGATCATGTTTATTCTTTCTTATACTGTATATATACATCAACAAAAACAGCTTCTGGATCGCTGCAGTTCCAAGGTAGCATAGCAGTTCAGTACAGGACTGGCAACCCCTAAAGATGCCCGTTCAAACCTCACCACTGCTAGATTGCTGTCATTGGGCCCTTGAGCGACGCCCTTAACCCTCATTGCTCATTCTAACTATAATTGTAAGTCACTTTAAATGAAGGCTTCTGCTAAATGCTGTAAATGTCGACGTAAACTTGGGGCCCTGGGAACAAACCGATGATTTAATGTTGACTGCGGTGAGCTTAGCAGCTTTTTTTGGGAAGCGGTTGGGTTACAAAACACTGATTGGCTGTGTAACTATTTTTCACCTCTGTGTGATCATGCACGTCATCGGCGGCTTGTTAATGACTCTGGAACGTGAAGGATCTTTTCACTAAGAGCAACGGTGTGATGATGAGAAATCTCAAGGCTAAATCGTGTCCTTGTCGCTCGCCGTGCTTCCTGATTTTTCCTCTTTGTTTTTACTTTCACACTTTTCGTGTCATTTAGGGAAACGGTCCGCTGCTGGGTGAAGCTGCGGCGTCATGTTTACAGAAACCACACACTCATGCCACAGCGGTTATGGGCAGGGTGTGTGTTTCCGTACACATAATGAGCTGGGTTTACTGCCGTAAGGAAGCGGATCCTTTTACACTCTTATTTACACCCGACAAACATTTCACTGCTTCAGCCACGGCATCTTAAGTGGAATATTCTAGCAGATCGGTTAAAAGGCCTTTTCACCCCCTGTTGTACATTTCAATTTCCCTGCAGGATGATTTTTACATCATTCTTTGCTCTTAAAAATCACTCAGTCAGTGTTTATCTGATTAAAGACAAAGAATTTTAACTTCTGTTCAATAATTTATGATGTAAGAGAACAAAAAATGTATTATTATGATCGTTATATTATTGTAGATTGATAGATAGAAGTTTATAAATCCCTTTAGCAGGTCCCGCAGCAGCATCATTACACAAAGCAGTTAAATAAGTAATAGTTATAGTAAGTTATAGTAAGGGAAGATAGGTAATAGGTATCAATAGGTAATACAGGTAGTAATAGTAAGGTAAATAAGGTAATAAGGTGTGTGTTTCACTGCACAGATTTGGTTCAATGTGGAGGATAACTAAAAGTGTGTGAAAGCACAGTGCTTTGTGTGTGCTCTCCGTCCTGGGTGTGTCTGTCTGACTTACGGTCTCTTTTATTTCTCACAGCTCATGAGATATGTGAGGAGGTGGAGGTCACCCTGCTTTCCGCCAGTCCGGACGGGCTCGTGCGTCACGTCTCCTCGGATCAGATGCGTTTCGTTCACGATTTGGCCCTGGACATGGCAAAGTTCCTGGTGAGCGCGGTGGACGAGCTCGACCTGATGGAGGAAGCGCTGATGCTGGACGAGCGACACATTCCTCTACAGGAGTGTGAGAGGATGGACGAGAACCTGGCGCTCGCTCTCTCGCACTTACAACTGCCTTCTGACTGGAGGCTTCTGGGTTATGAGCAGGGTGAGATCACACACACACACACACACACACACACACACACACACACACACACACACACACACACACACACAACTCTATCTCGATCTACGATACATATATTGTGTGTAGTTTATAATCAGTGTGTTTACGTTCATCATTTTAACCAATCGTACCTAATATCTAAGAGATTATAAAGGCTTTATGCAGCAGAACTGTTCTGGAGATGCTTATAACAGTGTGAGATGGTTTATAAGGCATGAACATATATCAAAATAACTGTATAAACATGGTTTTTACTTTGCAACTCCACAATCACAGAAGGATTATTGTGTTCGACTGTTTGAGTATAAACTGTATACATTTACACCATCCTAAATAATGTAACAAACAAAACTAAACATTATAAATATTAAATAATACATATTATTATTATTATTAATAATAAAGATTCAAGCAATCCCAGTCATTCTTTCTAATTAATTATACTATTTTGTTGCATTACAAGGTTTGCTAATCATTTAAATCATTTTCAACCTCCAGAGGGCATCAGAGAGTCAGAATAAGGTATATATATATATATATATATATAATGAATTCACATTTACCTTGAGTCCTAATTGACTCTGCAAATCACATTTTACATCACATTTACATTTTCAGCATGTAGTAGATAGCTTTATCTAGACAATATATGAGCAGTGAAAGTTAAGGGCCTCGCTCAGGGGCCAAACAGGCTTTTCTGTCTACCTATATACACAGATCAGGCATAACATTATGACCACCTGTCTCATTGGACTTCACTCTGGCTGCTCAGCCTCTCCCGACACAAACCGTATTAACTTCCATACAAGCATGAATGACCCTGTCACCAGTTCACCACTGTTCCTTCCCAGGACCACTTTTGATACTGACCACCCTGCAAGATCCAAACTCACTTGATGGTCCATGAGAGGCGCTGTGTCTCCCCACATCACTCGTGAGACGATGCTGATCAGCACAAGGCATCCATTAGCTGATGGGGGAGTGGGGGACGGGGTATTGAGCAGCAGGGTAATTAGTCCATTAACATGTGCTGTAATGACCAGATATCATAATGCTCAGTGGTGTTGACGTGGCCTGTCGGTGGTCACAATGTTCTGCTCGGTCGTTTCTGTCCTCGCAGGGTTTCAGTAGATTTGTTTACTCGGTCACTCTGTGTGAGGAAATATTTACCGAGCGAGCGCTTCTGTAAGTGCTTCTGGATAAGAGGGTCTGATGTAAACGTGAACGTATGCCGGCGTGTGATAGCGACTACATCAGTATATGAAGAGTCTAATCAATAGGAAAGGAGACGAGAGCGTTCTCAAGTGGCCGGCAGAACCACTGCGGTTATTCTTAGCCTCTTTATCAGAGTTTTTCCCTCTTTATTTTACATTCTCGTTTGGTAACCATGAGAGCGAACAGTGTGTTTGCCAGTCCAGGACAAACATTCCTGCCTGATTAAAATAACCCTGAACCAGAGGGTCAGACATTTTCGACATGTTCTTTTATTTTTACTGTCATTACATTCAGTCATTTATAAATGACGGTAAATTTTACAGCCACAATCCTTTCAGCTGCTCCTGTTACGCGTCTCCACATCAAATCCGCATTATTGATTCTGCGTAACTTTGGCCTAACACAACCCTTCCTATTTATCTGGGCTGGGAACCTGCACTGTAATGCGTGCTTTATTAACCCCAGTGGAAAATATCTACTTAGCCTGACAGCATGTTTTGGGATCTTGGGAGGAAACTGGCCGAAAAAAATCCCAAAACAAGCGCGAAGCCGAAACTACACTTAGAAACAACGCAGACCACCAGGGGGAGCACTGTAGCAATCAAAACGATGGTGATCACTCGTGGTTAAAGTCATCTCTCCCGGTAGATGTCGACGCCTTGATGTTTATGACGTTTCACTTATGATCTTATGTGTTGATCGGTCAGCTAAAATTTACAACAACGGACTTCCTCACTCGGCATTAAATACAGAAAGTAAACACAAACACGACGGAACCCTCAAAGACTCGACGCCCCCTGTTGTTGTGGGGGATCGTTTCATAGTGTGTAAAATGATCAGCCTAATCAGTCTTAATATCAGAGTGTCGCCAAATAGAGACGCATTCGTAAATATTTATATACAGACAGAGAAATAAACATTATAAGTGTTAAGCCGCCGCTAAACATTTTCTTTCTCTCCATTTGATTCTCTGTACCCTGGTACCCTGGTACCATCCGTGCGCTGCTCAGGAAACGTCATCACAAGCTCGGGCAAAGTCTGTCTAAGAAGTTAGAGACGGACATTTTATTATTTTTTTTTAATTTAAGAAATTAATAGTGAATATTCACACAAAAATGTCCAAGGTGTGCGAGCGTGATGTTTTGGCTTCATTGAAAACAGTGTTGTCGAACCCGTATCAGAAAACACCAAAGCTAACGATTAGCAATGTGGTTAGCAAAGTGTTGAGGTGTTTACACAGCAGGTTTTGTGTCTCACTCGTGCACGCTGGAAACCTGTAGCGACCTGAACGGGCTGCGTGTTCAAACAGAGCGTCTGTCATTCAGCCGTCTGTGCTCTCACATGTCTGATGAAAAGGTTCAGCGCAGGAGAAACATAATAATAATAATAATAATAATAATAATAATAATAATAATAATACTCACAATCTTTATTGACTCTAAGCTGACTTACAATTACACTGGAGTGCCATTAGTTTAACACCCTTGATCAGGGGCCCAATAGGGGCAGCTTGGTGGCAGTGGGGCTTGAACCAGTGACCTTCTGGTCTCTTGCTTAGTACATTGACTACTAAGCCATTCACTGTCTCCTAGAACACAGTAAGAGTGTAATAAATCTGATTTAAAATGTTCAGAGCTACACACACACACACACACACACACACACACACACACACACACACACAGAGAGAGACAGATCATGATATTGATATCGTGACAGATCATGCATTATTTACTCTATATAGACCCACCCTCCATATTTATCTAGTGTCTAGAGTTCAGACTCTCTGTACTGATGTGCTAGCATCTTGTTATGTTTTAAAAAAGCTCATTTATTTATTTATTTTGAAATCTTAAAATGCTTTGGATCAATCCCCTCCATTTAACCCACTCCATGCAGTGAAACACATTTGCACACACTAGAGGGTAGTAATGAGCACACTTGGTCGGTGCAGTGTGCACACTTATAGCCACGGTTCTCCCCGGTGTCTCGCTCAAACACACATCAGTCGTGACCTGCTGACTCTCAGAACTCTCGAGCCGGCAACCTTCCGATCACAAGACCGGTTCTGTAACTGCCGGGGCGCAGCCGCCCCCGGAGAGCGAGACAGGCGGTTCCGTATCTGTAAAGTCACTTGGCTGTTGCAGAATGTGCATTATTTAATTAATATATGTGGTTGTTTTTAATATTTCTTTATTTTTAAAGTTATAAAATGTGTATAATATTTCTGTCATAGCGTCGGAGCCTCGCGAGACTCTGCTGCACTTCGCCGCTCGGCGTGGACTCCAGCGAGTGACCCGTTTCCTCCTGCAGCAGCCCGGAGCCCGACAGGCCCTAACACTGGCCAACAGAGAGGGCGAGACCCCGCTCAGCCTCGCCCGGTGTCGTGGACACAGTGCACTGTTAGACCTCCTCACACAGTAAGTACAACTGCACGAGATTTGTTCATCATGAGCCATATGGCTGCTCATCTGAAACGGCGCTCAAACGCAACAGGGTTCGAATCCCAACAGGGACGATGCACCTGGTACGATGGCTGGACAGCCAAGACATTAGGAGATTTTAAGCCGTTCTGTGTTTGAACCCAATCAGTGCAACTCATTTACACACACTATTCCGGGAACTCCGGTTTCCTCCTACAGTCTAAAAACATGCAAGTAAGGCCGATTGAAGAGACCGAATAGTCCATGAGTGTGTTTGATGTGAGCCGTATATCCGTATATTCTGTTTGATGAATGAATGAACGTTTCCTGTCATGGATACGAGCCGGGGATTGAAAAAACAAACAAACACGACGTTAAAATGCTCAATAAATAAATAAATATGCAAAGAAGGAATTTGGTTGTGCTGTAGATCTGTATAAACAAATGAACACATTCTAAAGTGATCAGGCAGATGCTCCAGACATTTCCAGCCGTGTGACACGTGGCGTCGTCTTGATGTATTAATCACGGAGCTTTAAATAAAGCACACGGTATGTAAACCTGTTTCTAAATCGATAGAAAATGCACACGGTGCCAGAACAGACGCGGCAAATATTGAAATGGGATTCTGGACCACTGCCAAAAGGAGTGTTTTTGAGCGATAGCTTTAATAGCACGAGTCCCGGGAGTTGGCTGTGTCATGCTTTATTTTGTTTTTCCTCCTGCACAGTCCAGAAGAGAGATAGTCGGCTCCACGAGACACAACAATGACCCAAAGAAAACAGGAAATATGATGAAATATCCCGTTTTACCTCAAGATGCCAGAGTTCGGCGCACCGCCGTTAAGAAACCCTTTATTAAAGGGTAATTGGGCGATGTTTTACAGAATAAAAATTCATCTCTCTCTCTCTTTCTCTCGCCCACGTCGATGACATCAGCGTTCTCCGACTCACAAGGGCACAACACTCGCTTTCATTCGGCCCGAATGTGAAAGTCCACTCCACCCGAAGCACGATTGCACAACACGTGAGGTCTGACCGGCCGGCCAGCGCTTCCACGCACCAGAAAGGCAGCGCACGAGTCCTGCCGTCCAGTGACCGGTGTCGTGGCCGTGTGTGTGCGTGTGTGTGCGTGTGTGTGTGTGTGTGTGTGTGTTTAGTGTAACTGATTAACATTGCTGTGTTTACCGAGCTCTTCAGGCGGCAGTTTGTTTGGACTGGCTGGGCGTGGCACTCACACTCAGTTGCTTGTGTTTTCTTTGCAGCGAGGAGAGCCAGGAGAACACCGGGACCAGCAGACAGGGGTCCTCGGGAACACGCTGGGTCCGGCACCACCCGAGCCTGAACACCCACACCCTGTCAGTGGGCATCGAGCGTGGCGCCGAGCCACACAGCCTGCAGGGAGACGTGCAGGAACTGCGACGCCTGATCCTCCGAAACGCCACGCAGGTCCAGGTGAGGAACGCTACTCTACTCACAACTTTAATATGTCTTTAATATATCTTTATTAGTATTAAAGTTTTTAAAGTGATTTTTTTAATGACAGACGACTAATTTGGTCATTATTGTTTCGATTTGTAATTAAATGCTGAAGTATAAACGAGCATAAGCGGGAATCGTTCCCTGGTTTACTTAAATAGACTGTGTTATATTTCCAGATGTTCGACTTTCTGTTAGATTTCTTTACTTTACACACACACACACACACACACACACACACACACACACACACACACACACACACACACGAATTATTCATCTGCATTTAACCCAATCCGTGCATATACACACATTTATTTACCCCAATGTATTGCACAGAACACTGCACAATGTTCACTGATATGAATGTGTGAGTGTGTGTGTTAGTGTGTATAATAATGTATTTGTATATATTTTTACTTTACACACACACACACACACACACACACACACACACACACACACACACACACACACACACACACACACA
>JAOUQU010418716.1:0-10911 GCA_028566735.1 Ammoglanis amapaensis
CACAGAAAGTCCCCAGCTCGACCCGGGGATCGAACCCGGGACTTCTTGCTGTGAGGCGACAGTGCTGAACCACTCAGTCACCGTGCCGCCATATATATATATATATATATTTTTTTTTTTAGATAGATAGATAGATAGATATAGCATCTCCCTTCATAAATGTAAGTTTTATGTATACAATTACATATTGCATGTTACATATTGTATGTGCTAAACGTATAAAACAATATATGGGTGGCTTCAAAAGCATAAAATCAGCTGACTGGTCGAAGTCAATTGGTGACGTCAGTGGTTTTGGAACTAAATGTTCTAAAGTACATTTGAATGTGATGTGTGGGTGTCCGCAAAACACACCATCTCATTTTTGTATTGGTGTATTTCCTGCTCAACAGCCTGGCCAGCAATGTGAACAAAGAGGAAATGTCTGATCTGCATGTACAAAAAAGCATTTGCGGTATGTAAAATTAGGGCAATGCCTCTGCTGTGTGCTCTTAGGAACGGCACAAAGCTTGTGTAAACTATGCAATCAGCGTGAGAGCACATCCTGGGGGTTTGACTTGAGAGTTAGAACAAATGTATGCAGCAAGAGAAAACATTTTATCAACAAGCCACATCAATCAGATTTGATTGATGTCCATTTAAAAATGTTAAATCTATTAACTTTGCAAAACATATATAAAAGAAATTAATTAATATAAATGTGCATAAACATCATTCTTGTCAAGCCTTTCAATTTGTATGTTTATTCGAAGGACAATGGATAAATAAATATAAATAAATGGATAAATAATGAGACGATCAATACATACGTGAATAATTGCAATTATTAGATTCCCTTTTTTTGCCAAGTAAAGTACCATATTTGGAAACCTGACATTGAACCTATTGATTCTTAATCTGCATTGGCAGGAAGGAAATCACGCAGGGTTGGCAGATTGTAATGTATTTGCCACCCAAAAAGCTTTTTTAAATCCACCCAATAATGTTATGGGATGTTACATTTAAAAATATAACATCATCAGTCATTATAAAGTTATTTATTCTTGAGTGTTTAACACAGACATTTCAAAACCATCAAAGATCTATTCATCAAATTTTAGAATATTAGCGTTATGTTTTTATTCTTCGCTCAATACATGATATGTCAGATAGTTACCAGTTACACAGGATAAATTAGTTCAAGTTGTATTTAAAGACAATTTGTCTCCAATCTTTAATTTATGCTCCTTTTGATTCAATTGGCCATAAATTCTAAGCAAAACCAAATTCATTATTGTTGGAAAGCCATCATATGAAAGGATGACCCAAACATAGTTTGAATTGGGAATGGTGTTATCTACCAAATATGTTTTGTTAGTTTTTTAGACATAAAAGTGTATTTAAAAGTTTTATTTCTTAAAGTGAGAAGCTGACACAATAATGCTCAAGTGTAGACGACACTATGTATAATTCTATACAGGATGTGAGGTATTTCGCGAATTGTTTTAAAGCCTCTTTGATCTTATTTTGATTTGTTTATTGAGACCCATGCTCTACTGAGAAACCTCGCACAGAGAAGGTTGTTTATTCCTTTTACATAATGCATTACCAAGATTTACCAAGTCTGGCAGATGTTAAATAACCAATAGTACATAAGAATGAAAATGTGCATAAATATCCACATTTAAAAGCAATTTTTATAAGGCAATAACAAGTTTATGGAGTAAATAATTTTTACAGGAACTATACTTACTATGCACACTACTGAGTGTGCGTCTCTTGTATGTGTCTGTGTGTTTGTGTGTATTTGAGTGTGTGCCCATAAGATGTTAGGTTAACTTATTACATACATATTAAATCCATGTAGTGTAAAAGCCCCTAATGATTAACAAGCAAGTTAAAAATAAAGTAAGAGAACCGTGCGTGAACCTTGACAAGCATTTAGTGTGTCACTATATTTAACATCAATGAAATTCTGTACATGGCGCTGAGAATGGCCACCATCCAAGGCAACCGTGCTGTACTCTGTGTTCCTTTGCATGTTCAACAGCCCCGACATGGTTATTCAAATGTTAAACACCCTTATTTTTAATTAATCTTTGCTGCCTTTGACTTTTCGCCAGCTGGACACCCTCATAGATTTTAAAATGGGCAGAAATACAACTGCAATCAACAGGGCAACCAACTCATTTCCATATAACAAGTGTGTCTTGGCACAACGCAGAATGATTTACTCAATCCAGCGGTCAGATTCAAATTCATTCCTATTTGTATTTACAGTTTAAAGAAGAATATTAAACTACTTGATTTGATTTAAATTTTGCTTTCATTTCTTATGATACAGTGGAACCCTGTGTTATAAATGACTTAACATACCTTGCTTTAACATTTACAATTGTTTAATGATTTAAATGTTTAAATGCATGAATATAATTATAATACAAACATATTTTGTAACGACTGTCAGGCCATCACTTTGTCAAAAACAATATCTAATGATCTGTCTCATATCACAAAATATGTTAATATGGGAGAGCCACCCTTGGCCCTCCTCTGTGTGTAATGTCCTCACAACCACTATAGATGAATCTTATCTATAGACTAAAAATAACCTTTTTTGGGTTTAGGTGGTAGGAAATCCAACAGTAAATCTTGTCTTTGACAAAATGGGCGAGGGAAAACCCTGACATTGTCCCATTTTATCAAAGGTTTGGTAAGGTCATTTGCACTTTATTCTCAGAATAATAACATAGCAAAGGTCATCTAAGATGTGCTTTGGGTTGTGATATCCAACAGTCGGAACCACCACAGAGTGCATATTAGTCTTTTTTTTTAAACAATGTTTTGGCACAGCTATTAGGACTTTTGACTATGATAAACTATGCCAAAATGACTAAGAACTAAAACATAAAACTATTTAAAAATTAAGTGGTGCACTTTAAACACCAACAATGCTGAGTGTTCTCGGGTTTTCTTCAGCCTTTTAAGGAATTGAAATAGAGAAGTAAAAGTGACTACAGAGTAAAAATGGAACAACATGAAAATGAAAATGACCAAGTTGCTTTTAAATATTACCAATCACATAATATATGCTGTTTACTTTTGAACTATTCCGTTTGGGACGGGTCCTTTCTGTGTGAAGTTTGCATGCTTGTTTGCATGTTATGTTGCATTTCTTTCCTCCTGAAGGTCCGGTTTCCTCACACAGCTAGTAAGTTAACTGTAGACCGAATTGTCCTATATGTACCTAGTGACTAGAATATATAAGCCAGTGCATTGTAGTGCAGGTCCTTGCACAGCTAAATAGGCAAGATTGTGTCAGGAAGGGCATCCAAATGGATCACAAGCTGTGGTCAAAAAATGATCAAAATTGCCAAAAATTCATAAACACCTGACATGATAAGAAGTTGTTATGACTGGGTTCTCATAGTTACAGATCTTGCGATGACTGTCGAGTTTAGTGTTTTGGAAATGTCTTAAAACAAATGCATTTTAAACGAAAATAATTATAAACGAAAAATAATAATAAGCGAAATACTGCTGTGATCAGATGTGATGTGATCTGCTTATATATAATATTTGAGGAGATTGGTGGTATCTTCGGTGCGCAGTTGTCAGCCTTAATCAAAAGTGGTCCAAGGAGGGAACAGTGGTAATCTGGAGACAGGGTGATACACGAATGGAGTGAGAGTTATCCTGTGTGGTCTGATTCAACAGACAAGCTAGTGTAACTGTAAATACCACAGAAATATTTAATGCAGGTTCTGATCGAAATGCGTCCGAATACAATACAAATACGATATAAGAAAGTGGCTCATAATGTGCATGACGCTGCTCGTTTTACATTTGATGGTTTTGTGTTTGATGAAATGTGTTGATCTATTTTATAAACTAGAATAAGAGCAGCACTGCCTATGTTGGTTAAGCTTAGAGTTCAGGGAGCATGGTATATCATTTTCACACAAGGATTGACTTGAATCTTATCTAATAAATGTCGTGACATTGCATAAGCTTGTGGAAATGATGCCACAGCAAATGTGTGCTGTAATCAAAACTAAATGTGTTCCAAGCAAATATTAGAGTGTGTTTCTTTTCACCAGGCAGTGCATAAAGTGCACATTGCAGCTTTATAACATCCTAAACTATTTGTTAACAACTACTAAAGCAACATGACGTGTACCAAACCATGTGGCCTTTACTCTCTGCAAACGGTACAGTCAGGCCATTCTCAAACTTATTATGTAACTATCCAAAAATCAATAATGAGTTGTTGTGCATGTGGACATATTTTTGTGCATATAATGTAAAAAGCCAAGCTTAGGGTGGACTAACTTTCTAGATGTACGTGGAATCTACCACATGTTAGATTTACAAAGTCCATGGGTTTGTTGCTTGTCATAACAGTGTTGAGTAATGGGACCGCTGCTAGTCATTCGGAATGTGGAGGACACGTGGGGACTATATTTGAACATTTTATATTTTGTGAAGGATCATAAAGGCAGAATCAGTAGAGGTTATGTTCGGTTAAGCACAATGACATTCCATAAAGCATCAAGTTGGATCAAGTCAAATTAAATTACAACAATTTTTTCTCATTTAGCGACTAAATATACAGAATAAATAATTCCAGTGTTTTATTAAGCAAAGACTGTATGTTAATAATAATTTTATTAATAATATACTAATTTTATTTATCTTATATCATGCCTGCATCAAACTGGTGTATTCTTCTTATAGGCTAGGTACCTAAATAATCTCTCCAGTTAACCTGACAGCATGTTTTGAACTATGGGAGGAAACCAGAGCACCCAGATAAAACCCAAGCAGACACAGAGATTACATTCAGGAATCAAACTTGGGATTGTTTCATGTTTATATAAAATTAATTGCTCAGTAATTATTGGTACCAATTGTCTGATTGTTTCATTCATGGTGTGCCATGTATTTTAGATTGAACAGGCAGTGCATCCAATCACTTACACAACCAACAGCTTTGCTAGCAGCATGTCTCTGTAAACTTCTAAGATACAGTTTGGATTCTATCGTATCTGAAAGCATATGTTTTCGGCTCTGATGCCAACCCATGCCATCACAGATAATGGTTTGTGCACTTTTTGCTGATTTCATGTATAATCATTTTTGCCTCAGGTTATGTAGACTCATCTATTCTCACAATGTCTTTCTCTCCAACTGAATCAAGCTTGTGGCTTTTGCTTGAAGTTTCCCGGCTTATCTGAATAAAACCCATAAAACGACTGCATTTATCTGAGTTTATCATCTCATTTTGCTATATTTTCCTTTTAGTAGTGATGTTTGTGGTTGGTTGTTCTTATTGAAATGATTATTCTCGTGACATTTGGCACAAAGTATCGAGTCAAGATCTGTCTGCACTTGCAGAGACTGAGCCTTTAATGGGTCCTGTGTTATAACCGATCATGACCATCACCTGTTATCAGTTTAGCTTCTAGTGTGCATTGGTGAAATTTAAGATATTCTATTTTTGCCCTTCATTTCTTTAAAAGTCACACTCATATAAAATATCTGGTCCACATAAAGGGTGAGTTTTTACATTTACCTTTTCTAGCCCTGCTCTCCTATTTAATTTGGGCTTGGGGCCATTATTGACAGCACACTAACTTCCATTGAGGTAAGAGCATGTGTGACGTCTCGCGTTTATCTTGGACAAAAGATTTGGATCACCATTGATATTCTGATATTATTCTAAAGTGCTTTGACATATCACTGGTCTATGCAAGCCGTTAAAGTGTGAACACGTCAACTTCAAACGTCAAATCATCTTTTTAACACTATAATGGCCAAAGTACATCTGCCTAAATGATAGAATTTTGGTTGTTTTTGTTACGTCCGTTGCTATCAACGATGTACCACAAGCAAGGTCTATTAAGATCTTGATAAGAATGAACGAATGAACCAGAATCAATAAAATATATGTTAGCTTATATGTAGAAAATATGCTTTATGTTTTATTTACATTTTTGCCATTTAGGCCTGCAGTATTTGGCCAGAGTTATGTCATATTTCTCAAATACTATTAAGTACAGGTTTGTCATCCTAGCCAAAACATGCTCATGCTCATATTGACCCCACTGAATAACTGATATCTGAGATGAATTGTAACATGGACTGTGATGTTTAATAGGCCTATAGTTAAGTAAAAAGTCAGGTTTACCAATTTCTATCAGTGGTATTTTAGAGCTAAAAATATAAAAACAAAGAATCTTGAATAGTGAACCTTAAGAAAAAAAACTTGTCATACAGATCATATTGGAGAAGGGATGAAAATGCTCCAAAAAAGATTTTTAAGTCCAGAGTTGAATAAAAACAACATAAGTCACAGCATGTTTGTATAGCTCCCCTTGGGCGATTATGCATCTGCTTCATTGAATAATAATACTTGTCCGACAATAGGCTTTGCTTGCTGTACGCTGGTATGACATCTAACATCTAGCATTAAAATGACCACAGAATAAATGGTCAAATTTAATCATTTGAAAGGCACAACTCAAAAGCTTGGTACATTATGTGCAAGTGGGGTCACCTAAAGTAAACAGGTATCATACGATCGATACAGACCTAACCATCCTCATGCAGAGGTCATTGATTTCTTCAGTTTAAGCCTGCTGCTAGAAGAATAGTAGGAGCGTTTGCCTCGTGGCAAGTGCATTGAGATAGATATTAGCAGCTGTAGAGCCGTAGAGCAGATGTGCTACAGTGATCATCGTTATTGATGAATTGACCAAATAGACCAATGGTAAAAACACTTACACTTTTCTAGAACATATGCAATGCTTTTCATAACAAATCATACAACCATCATAAATATGCATGCATGTCTTATTTTGATAGCTTTGTGGCTAGCATATTGAGCTACACATTAGCGTGTGTACATAGAGCAGATGTGCAACAGCAATTATTATTATTGATGAAGTGTGCACCGAAACACAATGTACAAACTAGATGTACAAATCATACAAACATCATAAACATACATAAATTATGTTAAGAATTTTCTTGTAATTCTTGAAATTACTGAGAAAGTCAGAATGCACATTTGTAAAACGGACTATGTGGCATTTTAGATTTAATCTATTCATCTAAAGCTCATTTAATGCATTTGCATCCATTATTCACCAGTTATAAATAGAGCTCTTCATTATAAGCAGAACATTTTATGCTAAATAGCACTCTGAGAGTAGCAAACATGACGTTAGTATTAAGTGAATGTATCAGGAGACAAAACTTGAATCATGGCAAAAATGTTTTGCCAAAATAAACAATAATTTGTAACTGAAATGGCTCCATGATGAAACCGATTTATTTGACTTTGTGACTGTTTTCATGCTTTTTTCCACTCAATCTACAGAATCCAATTAGTCGTCCGATCACGTTCTAGGTTGGCATATTTATCTGACACACCCTCCCATGGATGTGTTTAGTCTCTTTTTATTCATTCATGCAATCACACGATAGGCTGCTTCATGCACTGGGAGTCATGAACTGATCTCAGCATTCCTCCTCTTCTATACAGAAACCTTAGTGTACAGAACCAGGATCCTTATACTGTGTAGAAGACCCCATCCCTTTTCCGGTCCATTCTTTTCCAGGCACTGCCAAGGGTACCACTAAAGAGCACATGGCCGACCACTAGCATGGAGTTCAGAACCCCAGCGCTGGTGTGATAGAGAAGAATCCTGCTGTGTTTTCACAGCCAATGCATGACAAGCATATTATGCAAAAGATTGTGCTTGTGTGCAGGCTTTCTAGTAAAATAAAGGTTTTTTTTACTTATTACAGTTAAAAACTCAAAAAAGTCTCTTTGTCTGAACAGTAAAGGCTTAACAGAATCAACAAATCAGATTTTTAAAAATGTATTTGACAGAAATGCTTTCAGAATTATCCAAAAATTGTGTTTGCTTGCATATAAATACTCAACATTTCCTTTATGATTACAGTATACGTATTGCATATACAATACAATAATCCTTTCCCATTATTTTTATATTCACTGTTGCTAGCATGACTGATGATACACGCTCATATCATCACCCTGATCATTCAGAAGAGATGAACTGTCACTGCATCACCATTGACACAAAGCAATAAAAATGATTGCGTTGTCGCACAGCGTCCAGAGTCCAGGTTCAGAATGACGAAGTTTATGGTCTGTACACCAGCATCTTGGCAGTGACTTAAAGGAAACCACACCTTACACATCCGCAACTACGACTGTTAACAAAACAGCAGAAGTGAACTCCTTTTTTAAACCATTGGTGTTTATATTGTGTCAGCTTTGAAACTTGTTTTTAACAAGCAGGACTGGTATCTTGTTTGGTAGAGGAAATAACACATACACACATTGTTTAGTCATTATTGTGAAGGAAATGGTTATGAGACATTCCTATGCATATTCCTATGCATATTCAAACACACATTCAGAGTTTCCACGGATGAACGTAAAAACTGTTTAGCGCTTTTGGTCACTTCATTATATTTGGAAGATTTCAAAGGTGTATCCTGAATATTTATAGAACCAATTAAACAATGAATAAACATTAGATTTTTAAAAGGAGAAAATATGGCAGAATTATCAGTTGAGAGGCTGCTTTTAAAAAGTACACACACAAATATTGCCAATGTTTACTGTAGCTGATAGAGCGTTTGATCGAGACAATAACAAAGCTGTTAGACTGAAGTCGAATCATCCCTGTAAAATATGTGTAGGAGAGCATTTTAAAGCAAAATCATCTAGACATCTAATGTACGGTTCATTAAATATGTAAAAAAAAATATTCATTGAATTCATTTAGAAAATGTATGCATGTCGATAAGATCTGAAGACTGAGACCACTTGTGTTCCAGGCAATCTCAGACGAGCTCTGGCATAAAGAAATTTATTTTGTTTTTGTACAGAATTGACATTGATCTTGAAGTTCCCAAGCTGTATCCATCAAATTAGTATAACCGTTTCTTATACAGTACCATCCAAGTTCTCGAACGTCACACACATTTAACACATTGGTTTCTGTCTTTGCCTGTAATAGAGTTTATGTAAGGCAGTTTGCAAACACAAATCAAGTTATTTGCTATTGTGCAGAAATGAGACGTGTAAATAAGGTGATCAAAGGAATGAGGGGAATAAAAGACACAAAAACAAGGGCTGTTTACAAGTATAAGTAATACACAGATGAAAATGTCGTTTGGTCTGATTGTAATGAATAGTGGCGACAATAGAACAGAATAGAATAGACATTGTTACAAGTATATGTAATATTTGCATTCTGGAAGAGTTTACTGCTTTATTGGCTGAGCAGTGACTCAAATTCAGTATGTACTACTGTATTTAAGTATGCCATGTCAGATGCAGGCCATGTGTTATTGCACCTCTCTTGATGTACAGTAACACGATCAAACTAAAATAGAATTTTTTTCCCAACTTGGATTTATTTTACAGATTTCTAAACAGCGTCAGCATAGAAATATCTAAAATATCAACAAAAGAGACTTTTATTTATAAAAAGACACTTTAAGCCTTATAGTGTATTTTAGCTAAACAATAAACTTAGGTTTGCTACCTAATGTGACAGCTTATCATAGTTTACACAACACCAGATACTTTCCAAAATCTCTAAATAAATGAAATACCAGACAGTGTGGATTTATAGCCATCATAGGAACAAGGAATTAACAGATATAAACAATGCATTTCTGAGTGTTCAGACAAGAATAAACACCTAAAAGTCCACAGGAATGGATGTCCACAGGATGGTCAGACATGCATCCTCTCATCTACCCCTGCCGTCTTAATATTGAATTGCTCATTGTCTCATGTTTCTTAAGTATATATACTATCTGATTTGCTATTTATTCATTGCATTTCATTTAATCTTTAGTAATCCTTACCTCTGATCCTGAATTAGTAGGGTCAGGACAAACTAGTGGACGGTAGTTTACTGTATCGTTTCACGCCCTTATAAAACAAGTTCATATGGAAGTTTGATCAAGTTTATCAAATTTATGTGACCATGTGTTCATACTGATATGGACTTGTTTCATGCTTTGGCATCTAAATTGAAAATGCAATATTTTCCCAGATAAGATCAGCTACAATATAAAAATATAGTACACATTAGTGTATTTTGTGCTGATTGGGGCATCACTGTTACTTTTAGAGTAAGAATAAAGGTTTTTGGCTCGCAATGCAGGGCGTGGGCTAAGTGCTTTCCCTTATTTACACCGACAAGCAGAAGTTTCCTTTTTTTCTACTCTCTGACCCTCAAAGGCAAAGGAAGTCTGATGGGGACAGGCGGCATTATGCTTCTATGAGTGACTTTTTTCTCATCCTCTTTGCATCCGGTGCTCACACATTACATGGCAGCACGCAGACTTCCTTCAACAGATTGTCTACGCACGCTTTATAATGTTTGTTTTTACCTGCCAGATTTTAAAGAGTAATAAATCGCACTTCTATTTACAGCTTTCAAACAATGGTGTCAAAAACGGCCTCCTTTCTGATAACCACTGATAGGCTTGTTATTTTTTTTTTATCACATTTTTACTGAAAATATAAAATAACACAAGAGTAAATTGGGTAAAATTATTGAACAGAAACTTGAGTCAAACGGCAAAGTAGAAACTAGAATCAAGCCGCAACAGTAGAGGTTCAAGTCACTTTGTCCAATAGATGAAATGACACATTTGAAGCTTCAATCGAATGGCACTTGAATGATGCTTGAATTCTAGAAACTTATAATAGATGCTTGAATCGAACTAATATAAGGTTTGAATCAAATTGCATAGTGAACTACAAATAAAGACATGAGAGGGTAAAAAGATCGCCAATACCCTACACACTGTACATTTTGTACATTTACACACACACACACACACACACACACACACACACACACACAC
>JAOUQU010418727.1:0-10908 GCA_028566735.1 Ammoglanis amapaensis
GGCCCGCGGGCGACTCATGAGGTCCTCGCGGGCGACCTGGTGCCCGCGGGCACCACGTTGGTGACCCCTGATCTACACCATCGTGTCATTCTTGTAAATGCTAAAATATTATTTAAGTTGATTTAAATTATTCAATTTGATAGATAGATTAACTAGCCTTGTATTTAAGTCGCTGGTTCATGCCTAACCACTTACACGCTGCCATTGTTGGGCTCCTGAGCAAATCTCTTAACTCTGAGTAGCTTAAATAATATACTGTCAATACAATGTCTAGTAGGCTGATAACAATGTGTGCTAAATGTTGAAAATGTACAAGTAAATTTAATTAATTAAGAATTTTATTTAATGACACAAAGAAGCCTTTTCTTTCTGATTGACACCAATACACATTTTCTGCTACATAGAAATAGCACAAATGGACTGTTAGCTTTTTTGGCCAAGCAGTGACGCAACAACTGATTGCTAAAACAGATTTGTCTGGCATTTAATGAAAACATTTTTATTAACACGTGTCAGTCTGCTTGCTGTCAGATGTATTGGGCCACAACCCCAGGTCACGCCAACATCGAAACTATAGCAGTTTGGGACACAAGTCTGCAATCTGCAGACTTGTAGAAGATTTTAATTGCAGTTGTATTGGTAAAATGTAAATGATTATATTCCTTTAGATTATATTTTCCTTTAGATTCCTGGATTTTCCACTAGCACACCAGTTTGAAAGTCTTAACTTCCAGTCTTAAAACTCATTTGTCACTGGTTGTCATTGGCCAGTTGCACGCCCTATTAACAAAACAGGGAATTGTAGTGCCAATCCCAAGCACAGATTAATACTACAATGCACAAGGGAGGTCATGGCAGGTCATGATAAATCAAGGCAAATCAAAATGCAGAAGAAATTTGCTGTGATAATTGGGGTAGCCCAAATTTTTAATTGTACATGACCTAACAATGGTATTTTGATTAAATAGCGAAATAGTAAAATTCTCACATGCATTTTATTAAATATTGGAAACAGTTGACAATGATAGAGTTGAAAAAGGAATGCTAAGACTCAGGTTTCAACATATGTCTAAAGCAAGAAGTGATAGAATATAAAAGCAGAGTAGCTCAGTTGAAAAGTTACTAGGGTATTTTTTTTTTGTTATCACCTTTTTGTTATGGTTTGTTTAGTGTACATCTCTAAAAGACTGATCACCAGGTTTAAGAAAACATGGACAGATAAAATGTGATTAATAAAGTGTTTCACTAAATAAATGAATGGCATACATATTACAAAATGTGTTGGTCTAGACAAAAAGCTTCCAACAACACAAACATACAATCAAAACAACCTCAAGCACACTGAGAGTTGATAATGGAAAGTTGTTGGCTTTCCAAAGCAACTGTCACTGAAAGCAAAGCGTGATATAAGAGTTTGGATAAATCAGGTAACTGGGTCTTGAGTAATGAGATCAACACAAGGCTTTCTGAGTTGTTTAAAGTGGATTTTCAAGTGCATTGTGGGAAGACAATCTATTACTGTGACCTGCTGAGGATTTGCATAGGTTTTCACAGCACACACATAAATAGTGTTCAATTCAAGTTTATTAAAATAATTTATTAAAATAACAAAAACATGACACTGAAATGGCAACTTTTTTGATTTTATGACACCTAGTATTTGCTAACACAATCATTGAACTCTTATGCATCTGTGCATATCTTTTACAGCTTAACACAAACAAAACGAATCATTAATTACAAGGAGGTTAACTGCCTATCTTTTATTCATGTAAACATTAAAATGTATGGCCTGTGCTCATAGAAATAGATTTAATTACACTATTACATTTCAATTTCAATTCCCTACATATGCTACATGCATTACTAAAATTGAATCATAGTTTTATGATTTTTGTCTGCAAAATTGTTGTTATGTCAACAGTCTAATAAAGGATATTGCATTGATTCTAAAGTACTTCATTAGTTTAGGGTCAGATGAACAAAACCTTTCAGGACAGGACATCTTCGTTTTCTAAATGTGTGAGGATTAATAGGATTGAAGACGTGTGTACGTGTGTGTATGTGAGGACACGTGTGGGATTACAGTTGTTCAGTGGGTCTGTGGGTTAGTGTGTCAGTGTACCATTAAATCACTAGGCTTCATAACAACAAACCTCTTTCCATTAATTACACAACCCCTGGTTTAAGACACTTTTATTTAAGTTCATTCGAACTTTGATGCATTCCTGTGTGCACCCATACACACATGTACATACACAGCTGTAGTTGAATATATATATGTAATGTAAATTTTTTTATCTGTTTTCAGTCATTTTCTTTTTATATTTTATACCATTTTTTTCCAGACCAGTCTCATGCTGACAGTGAAAAGAAACCACATCATACCTCATAACCTTATGATCATGGATAACAGTTTCCAAAGTTCATGCAGCATGGCAGATACCAGCTAAAACTGACATTTTAGTCAGATTAGTCAGTTATGGTGTCCTATTATAAAGGTCTCGTTACCAATCATGTTCCATCAGCCTAATTCAGGGCAAAAATGTTTAGGTGACTCTTGATTTACCTGAAAATACTGAGAAACATTCACCACTATTTCATGGACTTTCAATAAGTTTAAACCACCAATATGTACTTGGTGTACTCAATGGTAAAGTCTAACTAGGAATGAAGTGACATTTTGTAGATGCTCTCCCACTGTATTGTTATGACTTGTTATGGTCAACTTGAGATAGGAGTTGGCCATGCTCGACCATCTCAGAATTTGATCATTTGTGCTCTATAAGTTCTCATTATCTAACTAAGAAGAATGCCAAATGTTAATGTTTCATCACATTTACTTCAGCTGAAACCTAATTTAACAACCACTTTCATGGGCCGATAACCTTTTTCCTGCAGCAGAGCTATGGACAAAATAATGCTTGTCCAGTTTTTTATGCAGATTTCAAATGTACCATTATTTTCTTTGTACCAAGGCAGTCCAAAAATACCTTTAAAAATGTCAATTATGACCAATATTTTAACCAAATGTACATTAATTGTTTTATTAATAATTTTCAGTTTTTTATTTAAGTATAAGTGTTAAGCCCACAAGTAATTATGATATACCAGTAATATTTGACTTATATTCAGAGTTAAGTATAATGACCCTTCTGGTATAATCACTGCAGAAATTCTTTCTTGTTTTTTGACACAACTTGATTAGAATACATTTTGTATATGCTTTTAATGGACTCAAAATGTACAATAAAATACTATTATAGAAAATATTATTAGAATAAGAGCTTGTTATTTTGAAAAATTCTGGAAACTTTGTAAATCTTTGCAACCAAACATTCAAGAGATTTGTTCTAAAGCAGTAAAATAAGTAACATTTGACATTTGTTTTCTCCATTTTAAATACTCGTTGAATCTATTGTAACGTCTTTTGATAAAATACGTATTTGTACATGTGCCTATGGACTTGTCTTCTTACCACTGCTAAGTTGCTGCTGTTGGGCTCTTGGACTCTTCTCAATTGTTCAAATTGTGTTTTTTCAAAATTGTAAGTCTCTTTGGATAAAAATGTCTAAATGCTGAAAATATTTGTTTTGCAATGGACAAAAGGGAATAAATTTATGTTAACATACAGAATAATAAGAGGGCATTATTATGAACAAACCTGGATTTATGAATAAGTAAAAGAATAAGAGGAAACCATGAACTAAATCAATAAATTAAAAATTAATTCAGGATGAACTAACTGTTTTCATAAACCAATGTCCAAGCAGTCGACCTGACTTAGTTGGTCCTCTTTCCTCTCTTACCAAACACCAAAACCTTTGAGCTACCTTTACACTACCATTTCTGCCAGGAAAATTAGCAAATCACAAAGAATGAAAATTAAGTTTTATGCATTTTGCAAACCCTGGGACAGTTTGTCAATAAAATTGTTCAATTGTACAAAACTGTCAATGCTACAGAGGACACTATAAAATGTTTGTTCAATATATATTACACACTATATATAATTCAGTCAAATTGTTTAAATATACACTAGTGCAACACTGCTTTTTTGATCATTGCTGGATTTAAAATAATATTTGTTGTCTTTTGTTCTTATATATTTGGGTTTACAGTAACTGTTCATGGATTTAAAATGTGCCAGAAAAAATATATGTTTACTTGTCAAATAAAGAGTCTCCATATAAAACCACTTTATGTGTTTGCCCAAGCAAACACGCTCTTTGCCTTTCAGACATTATTGATTTTCAGTCCCTAAAATCAATAACAAGTCAAACATAGATATCAAATAGGCATTTGGCTATAATAAATGTAAAAATGTAATATTAGTTTTATTCTTCTCAAATAAAAAAGAACTAATTATTGAAATATATTACTGATATTTATTCCTGGAAAAAAACCCATAAAGCATTAGATAGCATGTAAAATATTTATTTCTTAAAATAGAAAATAACATTTAATAAAAATCACAATGCCATTTCGTATTTAAAAATATATCAGTTAATAAAATATCTTTCTTTTAAAAAGAAAATTAGACAAATCTAATGACAAAGAATGAGATCTGAGAACTTTCAGTATCTGGGCATTTGAACATAAGTTACTGCATATGTTTGACATCACTGAATCATCGAAAGAAAACAACATAACCACAAGTTGCTTAATTAGAAAAATAAAATAATTACAGTTAAATAACTATCAGCAAGCATTTCTTCATATAATCAGGTCCGTAAAAAAACAGCTGCATTACACAAAACTAAAGTGAACAGAAGAACGGGATTTTCTAATTAAATCAATGCATTATTGTTTAAATATTCTGTTATTAGAAAGACTTTGTTCCTGTGACCCAGATGATGTAATTAGTGTAAACATGAAAAATCAAGCAAACTTTGATATCATTACCTCAAGATTTGCACAATCGTTGTCCATGCCAGTGTTTTAGCAGAGGAAGTGCAAAACCTGTTTTGGGGTTGTACTGAAGGTTCTGTACTGTCATCAAAATAATTATTAAAAAAACATATAGAAACAGTAGTAACTAGTCCAAGGCAAAGACTTAACTTAATATGTGTGAGCTATATGTATAAAGACACACACGCACTTTTACATACAGACTAACATTCAACATAACTACAACAGTACACAAAGCTTTGAGAACTTAAAGGAAACGTGCATTGTGCTTTGCTTTGCTTGTATTGCCTCTGAACTTTAAAATCCAGTAGCAGGCAAGCAGACATGTTAGACATGTCCATTTACCATTTTTTCAACCTTTATTTAAACATTTTGCAATAACTAAATGTTTACCAATCTCGTTGAGAAACCAGGCAGAGGTCAGGGCATTGGTCTTAGCTGAAAACTAATCAAACAGTACAGTGAAAAGACAAATTGCAACTGTGGTCCCTGAGTATTCATTTTCCCCTAGTTCAGCATTATAACCAATCAGATGACTAATTATTTTTATATAGCTTTAACTATTCTTATCTGATAACAGTTCTACAATTTGCCATAGACTGAAGACCAACTTGTTTTATAACTGCACTCAAACATACCTGGATTTTTAAATGTGTATTGTAATCTAGAGCAGTGCCAGAAGCCTACATAGCAAAAGCATTTTTCTATAATGTGAACTTCATTCTAACTTCTAACGTCCCCGTTGGTGTTTACGTGCATCCGCAGGACTCTACAATCATGTCAGGGACATCAGTCTTCACAATGCTGTGTTGGGAGTTGAAATAAACCATGGAAAGTGGACGCCTTTGAATAGGCACACAACAGGACGGTACAGCTGTGTGAATACCGTTAGCCCTAAGCTGACTGAAAACCGTGGCATGGAAAGATGAGGCAATGCCTGGAGAGCCTGCAAGATGCTGCAGACACTGTC
This sequence comes from Ammoglanis amapaensis, assembly GCA_028566735.1. NCBI lineage: Eukaryota > Metazoa > Chordata > Actinopteri > Siluriformes > Trichomycteridae > Ammoglanis > Ammoglanis amapaensis. The sequence goes on from JAOUQU010418727.1 coordinate 5,882, forward strand.
CCATGCAGTAGTTCATGTGGTAGCCTTCAGGTGCAATGATCCAGTCCTGCCACTCGATGTCCTGGAATTTGATGTAAAAATCCTTTTTGCAGCAGACGGTAATGTCATCGCCACAGCGCAGTGAGCGCTTGCTTATGGTATGCTTGGCGTCATCGTCACGCAGACGCACCTGAGCCACGAGGTAGGGCTGGTGCGAGGCGTCAGCGACATTATGGCTGCACAGGTTTTGGCCTCCTTTTTCACAGTAAGCTTCCAGATCAAGACGCTCCTGCCCACCATCCATGAAGGCCTGCAATGTGCTGGTGATGGGGAAGGTTTGCCAACCACCTCGTGCTACATCAACGCTACGCTGTAGCAGTAAAGTGCGGTTGCTGGTTCCTCTGCCTGACAGGAAGAGCTGGGCAGATACTCGGCCTGCTGGGAGAGGACTGGTAGTTGGCTGCACATATAGCCAAAGTGAGGACTGTAAGACCTGGATGCTTTGACCCTGCTCTTGCAGAAATTGAAAGGACAACGTGGAACTCATACCACTGAAGTTCATATCATCTAGAAAAAAATAAAACAACAGCATTTAGAATTCTATGTTGGATAGAAGGTAGTATTGTTTACTCTAAACATACATTTAACCAAATATCAGTTTGCTCCTCCCACTGGGCTATACATCACTACGGTGTTACAGTACTTTGGCTTTGAAAGACATGCCACAATTCAGGCATGTCAAAAGCATATAATACAATCCACTTACCATTTAATTTAAACCTCATTTAAACTTTTAGTCATGTCCTGATCAAACAAGTATAGATTGTTTGTTAGAACTTGTAGCCTTTTAAAATCTTACATCCATTCCTATAAACATCACTTATTTTTTCTCTTTTTGAAAAGCTTTGCTACATAACATTTTTTGCACACAACACAGCAGTAAACTCCCTCCCAGTGTATTGAGGGGTAAGAACGGCAGCACTCCTAACTTGTTTAAGGCAGTGCCTATTAACTAGAACTAGAGTTAAAATTCATCTTTTTTGTTGATAGTTTTATAATGGGTATCATTTGCAAATAATGACGCCCTACTTTATGTCACTGCCACTATCTCTGTAATAGTACTGTGTAACTTCTAGACTTCTAACCCAACTTTTTGGGTTAAGATCATGAAATTGTGACTTACAGACTGGTTCGATGTAGCAACTTTAGCAAAATCTAGTAAAAATCAGGGGGGAAACGTGGAGTATGTACTAACTTATAACGTTCCCAAGTACAGTGTATATGTGATACAGTGTAAACCAAGTGTACAAAATACTCGTAGTTTCAATAATGGTACTTTTGGTAGATGGCAGACCATGAATGTTTAACTCAGTATGGAGGATACTTGACCAAGATAGAATAATACTGTGCTCACAAATAAGCCACAAACTAAATTAACTTCTCACAGTAGACTGTGTCTAAAACAAAGTGAAAAAAATACACACATAAAAACAAATTGACCAAAGTTGGAAAGCAAAATAAAAAATACATTGGTGTAGCATGGACTAGAAAAATACATTCACAACAGAAGGAGATAAGCCTATGCTGTCCCATTTGAATTTCTGATCATTTAAGCAACCATGCTTCTACACCCCTAAGGGCATTAGTAAAGCTTTAAGTGATTAGACATTATTAAGTCTAGATTGTTTAGAAAATAAGATACAAAAGAGAGAAAATAAAAGATAACCCTGAATTCTCACAACACCAGCTACTGTGTGGTCAGCCGTGTTTTTAAGGTAATGAAACCATGACTGATGCAGTCTGTACCCAATTTGAATCCATGAATGGAGCTCCAATCAAAACACATTGCTACACCCTTCACTTTCAAGAGACATCTTTAGTCGACTCTTCAGTGTGGTTTCACTGTGATGGCAAAGAAGAAGATCTGGCAGAAAGATGTACTTGCATTGAAGATTATGTGGTAATTGAAGGTACAGACACCGTACAGCACAATTACAGCAGTGAATAGACCAGTGAGCATGTAGGACTAACAGCTGCACCAAATGCATGCTGGTAAGATGCAGGGACTTTCTGACAGGCCTTTGCATCTTCATGCCCTCTGCTGGCTGTAACAGCAATGCAGCCTGTGTACAACTTTGCAACAAGAGTTTAGGGAAGGCCGACAGTGCATAACGCAAGGCTTATAAAGACATTGTTCAGCACAGAGCCCTGACCCGAGAACCGCTAAACAACAAATAAGGTTTTATTTGACCAACATCAGTGCTCCGCCATCTAGTGCTTTTTACGGAACAGGCACAAATTCCCACAGTGTGAAATGTGAGAAGCTGCTTCAGAGAAGTAGTTGTTGTTATAGCTATTAAAAATACAGGTCAACCAAGCAAAAGGGTAATTTTCAAGGACATTAGACAAATTTGGATAAGGTAACTTGAAAAAATAAAGATATTAGCTGATAAACTTAATCTACAATTAAAAGAAGAAGATTTTACACCTCCATTGACACAGTCCATGGACTGTCTAAATACATTCTTTTAAATAAAGGACTTATTGGGAACAATGCTCATTTATTAAATCATTTCAACAGTCTTGTGTGTCTTGTTTTGTTGCTATTTTAAGTGATTAAGAACTCTTTGGGGATTATTTTAATCTTCTAGGTTTACCGAATTTTTTTTAATTAGGATTAAACTAATGTTGAAGTTCCCTTCTTATTCATCAACATGTCAATTGCCCCCTCCTCCCAATGGCTGAGTAAAAATGGTTGCATGTTTTACATTAAGCATTAAAAATGTACAGACTAAACAACTAAATGCCATTATATAACTAAATACACAAAAATAGAAAATGTTAGATATGTTTATGTAAGAACTCTTGCCAAGCATTTTAAAGTTGATGTAGTTGACAGTGTAATGTATGTATCAAGTAGCTTTTAAATACAACCTGTACATTAAAATATTTTACTAGGAATGCATAGCCTGTTTGCACTGGTTGTAAGTGTATCTATAATATATAGAACAATTTTAGCAGATCATTGATGAATGATCTGATGAATTTATACTTGAGGTTGGAGTGAAATTCTCCGCCCGGTATTGACAATGAGTGAGATGAAAAATCCAGTCAACGTAAATGTAATTGAATGTAGTTTTGAAGCAGAACATAAATTTAGCAATTATCATAGAGATATTTAAGTGAAGGCACTGCTCCCATACCAGGTACATAAATTTTTACATAAATACATGGTACTATGTAAGTGTATATAAATATATAAATACATGGGACTATGTTAGTGTATATAAATACATAAATACATGGGACTATGTTAGCGCACATAAATACATGGTACTATGTTAGTGTCAATAGAACATGTTACTATTTTAGTGTTATTAATCGATGTTATGTTAGTGTCTAATACATGTTACTATTTTAGTGTTATTAATCGATGTTATGTTAGTGTCTAATACATGTTACTATGTTAGTGTCATTAGAACATGTTACTATGTTAATGTCTATTAAATATTACTATGTTAGTGTCATTAGAACATGTTACTATGTTAATGTCTAATAAATATTACTGTGTTAGTGTCATTAGAACATGTTACTATGTTAATGTCTAATAAATATTACTATGTTAGTGTCATTAGAACATGTTACTATGTTAGTGTCATTAATACATGTTACTATAATAGTGTCAGTGATGCATGTTAATATGTTAGTGTCATTAATACATGTTAACATGTTAGTGTCTTTAATACATGTTAATATGTTAGTGTCATTAATACATGTTAACATGTTAGGGTCATTAATACATGTTAATATGTTAGTGTCATTAATACATGTTAACATGTTAGTGTCTTTAATACATGTTAATATGTTAGGGTCAATGATACATGTTAATATGTTAGTGTTGTTAATATATGTTAACATGTTAGGGTCATTAATATGTTAGGGTCAATGCATTTCCTAAGGATGGTCCACAATCTATATTATATCTGACCATTGGTACAACGATTGTACCCATTAAAGTGCCCACTGACCAGTATATTAACATGCTGTATTAATACTTATTCATTTTTATATTGAGTACCATGTTATATTCAGAATCCAAATGCGCCCAAGTTTAGTTCTCTTACCCATTTCTGCAAAACTGACTATCTCATAAGCCTGGTCTTTTACAGGTGACTGACCCAGGTTACTGTCCAGCTCCAGTGTCCCGTCTGTTTTGACTCGACCCGCATGCAGTTTGCGCAAAGCCGTGGCCAAAGCAGCGCGCGGTAACGTTTGCGTGATGTTGGGTCTGTCCCGCATGTGAAGCTTGCTCAGGATCTGCTTTTTGGCCAGTTCGATGAGAAACTTCTCTTCCATCCCGCTGTCCATCTTCAGACCCCCGCAGGTCGCGCAGCCGCTGCCGGGATCAGTGACCGCACCAGAACCTTCGTGCACCAGAGCGCACAGCAGCAGGAGCGCCGACAAGAGCGCCGGTGCCAAACGGACCTCAATCGCGTACAGCCCGGTGGATGGATGGAGATGGGGGGTTAAAATTGATATTGGGTGCATTTTACCTTTCAGTTAAGATTCATAAAACGACTGCATTAAAACCTGGTGCAAGAAGAGAAGATGCTGGACGCTGATGTTCCGACGTCTCGGAGCGACTGGGGAGGCGCACGGACTGGAGGCTGGTTTGGGACAGAGACAGAGGCCGGGCAAAACTGGAGTAATCCACCAAAAGTTATGCCACGTTTAAGGGGCGTACCAGAGCCTTCGTCACACTCGTAGACACTTGCAGAAGCGCAGACGGTGTTGTACACGCACGGTACGTAGAGTTCACAATCACGCCACTGCTATCACTTGGGTAAATATGCACATCTAAATAAAGTAGCAGTTAATTCAATATAGCCAACCAATACCATAAAAAGTAAACACAGAGCAGATACAGTTCGTGCTACGAAAAAACTGAACATTTGCCCCTCAGCGCATCACTGTTAGAGAGAGAGAGAGAGAGAGAGAGAGAGAGAGAGAGAGAGAGAGAGAGAGAGAGAGAGAGAGAGAGAGAGAGA
>JAOUQU010418738.1:0-21281 GCA_028566735.1 Ammoglanis amapaensis
AAATAAGACATAGTGGGGCTTTTGGGGATAAAAAGAAAGTAAGACGCTGTCTTATATTCGGGGAAACACGGTAGTAACCCAGCCCTGCTGTACAACACAGTGCCTTTTATTAAACATTCAACACGCTATCCAATAACACAAAATGTTTTACTATACACTAATGCAATAGTTATAGTGTTTTGCTGTTTAAGAAACTCCAAGTGCAATCATTTTTTAGGTATGTTTTGATCACAAGCCCAGAAAACTCAGCAAACCTGGTTTCTGCTCTCATCCGGTGAAAATGCATGAAAACAAGTAAGCATTTTTTACATTGTTAAGCAATGAATAAATAATGACAATCAGAAGGCTTAGTTTGTTAAGCAATCCCAATGGGAATGTAATATTTTCTAGGTGCCTCGTCCATTTTGTAAAGGACAATACACTGAAGTTCTCCAAAATTCGTCCCTACACCACGCATTGCCAGCTGGATCTGTGTAGGCATGCTGCCCGGTATGGTTGCCAGCGAGAAGACTTCTGCTTCTTTGCCCACAGCCTTATTGAGCTCAAAGTATGGATGATACAGCGGGAGCAAGGTAAGTTTTGGTTATGCATCCATATCGAATCTCTGATTGACTCATTTGTCATCATGGTTCATTGTCATTCAAATGTAGGATATGTACAGTCAAAACTCGCAAATATATTTATTATAGTTTACTGCACCCCACCCCCACTCCTTATTCAAGTATAAAGAGACACTTTCTGTGTTCATTTGTAGTATAAAATATATATCTAAATTAATCTTTTTAATGAATGTTCCTTGTTTTCTATTTCTGTTAGAAATTCAGATGCTCGTTTTGATATGTTCATTTAAATCCGTAGTACATAGCATACGACCCTGTTAATATGGTTTCACCCGCTAAAGGTCGCCAAATATACTGTTGTCCATTTTATAAATTTTAACGTGGTTTTTATGCCAAATGAAAGACACGTTGCCTTCACTGACCAGGTTTTCCATGCACCATTTTTTGGATTGAAAAACAAAAATATTGGAAATAAAGATCTTGGATGGAAACCCGGCTAGTGTGTATTGCCATGCTGGTGTTCTGCTAAAAAAGAAGTAAGCACAGATTGATCACGCTCTTTAGATTTTATCAATCCGTGTTGTTTCCAAATCTCTGCAAATAAATAGAAATGTTTTGTCGTGGTTTGAAGCATTTGCATAATTTAAACATTTGTTTCCATTAGAGGAACTGACTGAAACCTGACAGTCATCAGTTAGTGTCAAAAGGACTGTTTTGTATAAAGACTGTACTGTATTGTAACTGTAATTTGCAGGAGGGGTTTATAAAAATAAGTGTTTGTGTCCACTCCTGATCGAAATGCATACAATTGCTTACTTTGTAATGTGTGAATGATTAGAGCAGTGTGTATATACATAATTTATTATTTAAAGTAATATCTTTGACCCTCTTTGAAAAAAGTTGGATACTACAGCTTAGTTAAAGTAAACATGTGTCCAATGACAAATCTGTTGTAGTCCTGTAAGAATAAAAGTGTAGACTGAAGATTATGCCTGTTGGTATAGTACAAAAGTAGAGGCTTGTTTTTCCTAACAAAACACAAGCTTCTATTTATAAAAGTGAGATTTCAAAACGTGATATTTTACAGTACAAAGTACTTGGAGGAAACCCATGCAGACACCGAGAACATGTCAGTTTTGCACAGAACCAAGGAACCGACAGTAACCACTGAGGCACCGTTTTTTTTCAGTTTATTGAAAATCATTTTGTTTTAATGCATCCTATTTGATTTGTCAGGTATTACACATGCAAGTATTGTTCAGGAGGCAATCAAGTACTGGAATACCAACAACAGCTCACAAGCACAGGTATTTTTTTTATTTATGTATGCTTTTGTTAAATTCTTTTTATTAATACAGTTTACAAATTACCAATTGTGTTGACAAATTACAAAACAGATTGTGGTTCAAAACTGTTTAAAACCATTGCAATTTTTAATTCTGTAATTCACAATCTGTTTCATTGAGTGGATAATTAATAATTAATATTTGTGTTATTTTATATTGAAATTATGATGAATAACTCCTGGCTGTATTACACCAAAATCTCTTAGTGTTATACATTTGTCCATGCATCCAGCCCAGTCTAAAGAGGCTCCTGCCCTTAACATTTGTGCACAATTTAATAGGATACTTAATCACTGCTATTTTTTAAAGGAGTTTCCAGCTGCTTTAAAGAGGTTTGGACCTCCAAATCTGAAAATGCAGTTTGTATGTGGACAGTGTTGGAGGAACGGTCAAGTCAGTGAACCTGACAAAAACAAGAAGTACTGTACTGCTAAAGCCAGGCATGCGTAAGTCTCACCTGCATAATTTATCTTCACTGTGCATGTTGGGTTTTTCATCTGGGTTTGATAGAGATGGAGTTCATTGTTCATAATGCTTTTTATTTTTGTCCTTTGTCCAGCTGGCTTAAAGACAGGCAGGTGGTACTGATCAGCTCAGCCGAACGAAAAAAATGGCTAGCAGCTCGTCCTCTTCCAACAAGAAAGCCTGCACCTGCTCAATTTGAGGTAAGTCAATCACCTGCTTTCTTAACCTCTTTCAGGGCTGCTGAAGTCTCTGTTTTCAACCCCATAAATGTGGCAATCGGTCCTTCAGACATTTACACACAAACACAAACTTTACATATAAATAGTTGTTTAACTAGTCAGTGTTCTATTAAATGATAAGTATTGAGCGAGTTTAAATTTGCAAGTAAATACTCTAATACACTAATTCAATAAGTCAAGTCAACTTTATTTATTTCTATAGCGCTTTCCACCAGACCATAGTCAAGGTTTCTTCTTGGCATTCTGATGGAAACCGGTTTACCCGCTGAGGCTAAGAACTGAAGTCGAGACTGCAGTTTCAATACTGCTGCATACAAGGACTAACCCAAGAAGGATGGGTCGTGCTGAGTCTGGTTCCTCTCAAGGTTTCTTCCTGTACTTTTCAGGGAGTTTCCTTGTCACAGTCGCCCTTGGCTTGCTCAACAGGAGTTTGTTTGTCCTGTATTTTGTAAAGTTGCTTTGAGACAATGTCTATTGCAAAGAAAAGTGTTATAGAAATAAATTTGACTTGAATAACCCACGATAATCGCAAATATTATTATTTTGTTATTGTACAATAACAACAAAACATCTCTGCTTTTTGTCCCACACCGGCCGCCGTTGATTAAGTGAGTGTCTGAGGTGTTTTTGTTCAACTTTGAATATAACGCTCATTTTTTCTGGTGACTTTATTAGACAGGTTATTAAGGCCAAGATAGGCCATAGGATGACATAAAATGCTGCTTAGGTAGTCAGTTTTGTTTTCAAATCGAACTTTGCATGTTCTCTTCGTGTCTGTGTGGGTCAAAAAACAGGAGATACAAAATTATCCATAACTGTAATTTATTAATGTGATGAATGTTTCCAAGTCAAGTTTTGAGATGTAAATTTGAGTGTGTCTTCCATAGCAGTAGCATGTATCCAGTATATGTGTGGAAGTTGTTTTTATGCCCGATATGTTTGTTTGCCATTTCTGGAATTAATATGTTATCACACATGAAATAAGGGAGTTTGCATGTTCTCTACATGTCTGTGAGAGTTTTTTGGGGGGATCCGGTTCCATCTTGCAGTCAAAAGACATGCAGTCCGGTTAATTGGAAATACTCAACTAGTCCTGTTTGTGATCTGCAACAGACTGGCTACATCTTCAGGTGTTTAGTGCAGGATTATGTGGTGATAAAACTAGATAATTGATGGATGTACATGAAATAAGATTTGTAGATAGTACAATGAACAATGTGGTAATGTTGTTGTTCTATTATATTTGTGTGTGCTGAAATGTCTGCATCGGCAGGTCACACTCCATGAAAGCTTGGAATCAGCTAAGAAATTGCAATCAGTGCAACTCTGATTTACAATTTACAGCATACATATGAACCAGACTAGCAATACGGCATTAGCTGGAAAATAGCTCAAACAATACACACAAGACCTTGAATAGGACAGACTAGGTTAAGCCACATGTTGACCCATATCATAAAATTAAAAATGGTGCACGACACAAATTACAATTAATCACCAAGTGCTGGAATGTATTATCCACAATGTGAACTGGTACCGGGTATGGGGGCTTAGAATCAGAGTTGTTCAATTTTAAGGTTTAAGGATTTCAAAAGCAGTGCGTGTAACAAAAGTGCTTTTTTAGAATGAGCCTCTTCATATCTTCTAAAGCATTTTTGGTGGCACACACTAAATGCGGAAGTTGTGGCGTGATTTTCAGATGCTTTTGTTGTTTTCATTTGTCTTTATGAATTCTTTTATAATTGTAAGTGAATCATCTTCTCACTGTCAGATGTGCATGCATGTGGCTGCTGGCAAGAAGTGCCTGTATATCGGCAACTGTACTTTCGCTCACAGCTCAGAGGAAAAGGAATTATGGACATTTATGAAAGATAACAATAGTAAGTTGTTTCATCTTATCATAAGGTATTAAGTTACAGGCCGTGAGACTTGGCCAAGTTTAAACACTTGATTTGTTCGTGTAGTTGCAGATTTTGAGCAGCTTTATGACATGTGGCTTCAGTCTCAAAAACCAGGCTGTAGTGAAGATGGCCTCAGCAGTGCTACTAAAGAGAATGGGAAACCGATTCACATGCCAACCGATTATGCAGAGGAAGTGGTACGAGACTTCACACCAACATATCTTTCTTTTTTAAACATGCTCTTTAATTATTGTTAGATTAGACTTCATTCTATTTTCACAAGCAAGGCTGGCCATAAATAACACTTCTTCTCACCTGTGTAGTAGCTTCTGTTCATTAAACATTATAACATAACATAACATTGCATTTAGCCAACGCTTTTATCCAAAGCGACTTACAATGAGCAGACAGGGTTAAGGGTCTTGCTCATGGACCCAGCAGTGTAGCAGAACCTGGATTCGAAACCCCAACCTTTGGGTTCCCAGCTCAACGCTCTACCCACTAGGCTACACTGTCCATAGCTAATAGATCTGATAAAACTAGCATGTTTACTAGTATGTTGTTGTTTATCGACCCACTGGACCTTACTCAGAATTTCTTAAAGAATTTGCTGGTTTTCTTTCTAAATTAGTTTTATCAACTAAAAAAGCTATAATTGTTGGCTTCCTGTAATTTTTTCAGGGAGTTTTTCCTTGCCACAGTTGCCATCGACAGGGGTTTCTGTTCGTCCTGCATTTTGTAAAGTTGATTTGAGACAATATCTATTGGAAAAAGCGCTATATAATTAAATTTGACTTGATTTGACTATTACAATTGCAACTGCAGCAGCGTTCATAAACTGCCTACCAGAATTTCCAAATATATCAGCATCAGAACCTAAAGAACTAGATCAAGCAACTAATTATCTAGAAACCGCACCGTGCACAGCCTTAGATACTGTAGCCCCACTCAAAGGGAGAAGATTAGGGAGAAAAAACTTGCTCCATGGTACAATGATCACACGCGCACTTAAACAAACAGCATGAAAATTAGAACGCAAGTGACATCACGCTACACTGGAGATCTATAAGATAGCTTGGAAAGATGCTTTAATTCAGTATAAACACGCTCTTATAAAAGCTAAATCTTCATATTATTCGTCCCTATTTGAGAAAAATAAAAACAAAATGAAACTGAATCCAATATACCACCCGACTGTACCAGTGATCATTTTTTAAAATTCTTTAATGATAAGATAAAATATTTAAAATATTAAATATTTAAAATATAAAAAATACGCCTTCAGAGTCAAAAGGTTTCTTTTCTAAAAAAAACTAAATTCCTTTAATACAATCTCCAAAAATGAACTAACTGCATTGATTAAATCATCAAAATCATCACGGTGTATACTCGATCCTGTACCAACTCGTCTACTTAAAGATGTTCTCCCAGCTATTGTAGAGCCTCTGCTTACATTAATCACCACATCCCTTAGCCTTGGGTATGTAACTAAATTGTTTAAAAGTGCTGTTATTAAACCCCTGATTAAAAAACCTAATCTCGATCCACATGCTATAGATAACAATAGGCCAATTTCAAACCTTCCCTTTGTCTCAAAAATATTAGAAAAAGCAGTTTTCAAACAGTTATGCTCTTATTTGAATGAAAATTGTATTTATGACAACATTTCAGTCTGAATTTAGACCCAACCATAGTACAGAAATCGCACTAATTAAAGTAGTTAACAAGTTGTTAATGTCTTCTGACGATGGTTGTGTCTCTTTTCTTGTTTTATTAGATCTTAGTGCAGCATTTGATACAATTGATAATAATATTTTACTGGAGAAGCTAGACCATACAGTGAGTGTTAAAGGACACACACTCTCTTGGTTCAAATCATATTTGACTGACCGCTCTCAATTTTTGTTTTTATATAATAAATGCTCGGAAATATCAAAATTAAAGTGTGGTGTTCCACAGGGGTCTGTACTGGGACCGCAATTATTTACGCTCTACATGCTTCCACTAGGAGAAATGATTGATAAACATCGCATAAATTTTCACTGCTATGCAGATGACACACAGCTGTATATATCAGCCGAACCAAAGGATTCCAACACAAAGATAGAAGATTGTGTAAATGACATAAAAAACTGGACGTCATGTAATTGACTTTTACTTAATTCTGTTAAAACAGAGGTTTTACTTGTTGGCTCTAAACATGCAAGAGACAAGTTGTTTTACCTGATGCTAAACCTAAACACTTTCTCTGTTACTCCCAGCTCTGACATAAAAAACTTAAGCATCACACTAGATTCAGATCTCTCCTTTGATACACATGTTAACAACATTTCTAAGGTTGTCTTTTATCATTTGCATAACATTTCAAAAATATGAAACATATTATCTGTTAATGATGCAGATAAGAGGATCCATGCATAGATTACTGTAATGCCCTTCTTAAAGGATGCTCTGGTAGATCTATAAACAAACTCTAGTCAGTTAGTTCAAAATACAGCAGTTCGAGTGCTCACTAGAACTAGAAAATTTTATCATATTACTCCTGTTCTATCGTCTCTGCACTGGCTGTCAGTTAAATTTCGCATTAATTACAAAATACTTTTGCTAACTTTTAAAGCGCTACATGGTTTGGCTCCACAATATCTGAGTGAACTTACTACAACCCAGCACGTTCACTTCGCTCAAAAGGTACAGGGTTACTAATAGTTCCTAGAATTAATAAAATCATGGCGGCAGAAGAGCACCACAACTTTGGAATGATCTTCCTGCTTTTTTTAGGGATTTGGACACAGTCTCAATATTTAGTAAAAATATTTAATAAAAAGTTTAGACTGAAAACATATTTATTTTCTCAGGTTTTTGATAAGTATAGACAAAGGCGCAGAGCCTGGGAGTTCTTGGTCATAGACTGCTGATCAGGGATGTTGGGTTGCTGTCGTTCTGCCTCTCCTGTCCACACTCAGGTGTGCGTAGAGGAGGTGGGCTAATGTCAAGTGATGGCCTTCATGACCTTGTTACCTGCTTACTCTCCCTTTTAGTTATGCTGTAACAATTAGGGCTGCCGCAGTTTAAAACTTTCTATAAACTGTTTTAGTTAACTAGCAATAAAAATTATTAACTACATTCTCTAGTGCCTGATGTGATGATTTCCTCCAGAACCACCCAAGAGGGATGGGGCCCTGCTGCGTCTGGTTCTTCTCAAGGTTTCTTACCGGCATTCTGTTAACCCACTGAGGTTAAGGATTGCTGTCGGGACTGTAGTGCCAATATTGATGCTCCTGTCTGATGTGACGGTTTTCTCAAGAACCACCCAAGAGGGATGTGGCCCTGCAGTGTCTGGTTCCTCTAAAGGTTTTTTCCTGGCATTATGAAGGAAACCGGTTTACCCGCTGAGGCTAAGAACTAAAGTCGAGACTGCAGTTCCAATACTGCTGCATTCAAGGACTACCCAAGAAGGATGGGCCCTGTTGAGTCTGGTTCCTTTCAAGGTTTCTTCCTGTAATTGAGTTTTTACTTGCCACAGGCGCCATAGTGAGGGTGTGTGACATTTGTGACATGACAAATTGTTCATATTTCATTATGATTATGTGTATAGTATATGAGGGAGCAAGTGGTAAAAAAAAGTGTGTGATTCAAATGTGCTTTATTCGTCAAATCTTTATGCGCACAAGAAATATAAGACCTAAAATGACGTTTCATTCCTAAAGAGAGAGGCTGAAGTGTGTGTATACGCCACCTTATTAGTCAGAAGAAAAGTAAATACATCCGGAAATTATGTTAAAAAAAAACAGCTCCCACATGGTGACATTAGTCCCAGTATGAGGCACGACCAGCAGGGGTGAGAAAATCAAAGTAATGATGTTTATGATTATATGGCGTGATATCAATAAACGTAATATACTTGGTATATTTACATACATAAGGCACACCAGATTATAAGGCTCATCTGGTTATTTAGTTGTAACATAATGTAAAGCGACTGGGATCAGACGCTTGTGCATAATTATGAAAAGTTGCTTTATTATAAAGGGCAAAAACAAAGCCATTGGGTATGATGAAAGAGTCAAAAATGATCATTTACGAGTCACAAGATTTAAAATCTTGATAAGTCGCTGATAGTACAGCAGCCATAATAACAATGAAAGTGTTTAAATACATGTACATAAAGTACATTATTTATTTATTTTAGAACTCTGGGTGAGGGCTACTGCAAATTTCCACCCACTTGTGGCTGTACTGTCCATTTGCGAATGGCTCCAGTCCGCAGAGAACTGGAAAAAGAACTTTTTTTTTTTGGTGGAAGTGCATTGTGTTTTTTTTTTCTTGTCGCCAACCCAACAAATCATCCTTCACAACAATGAATGTACTTTTCATGACCTCTAGCCATTATGCTATTTGCAATTTTAGTGTTCACTTCTTTCAACTAATTTATAGAGAGATGAACTCAGCAAATATGATTTTTAGCTCAGATTTACTGAGAAATTTCTGTTCTCATTGCAGAAAGGATATCGGCCCCCAAGACCTCAAAACAAAACAGAGCTGTTGACATAATCTAATATAGTAACACTTCCTTGGAATATAGTCCTATGAAGTTCTGGCTTCTACACAGTTTCATAAAAGGATATAAACTTTTAAAGTTCATGTTAGGTTTATGTTTATACTTTAGGGACCAGACTCCATGAGATCAATTGTTCACAATATTTTATTATGAAAAAAAAAACATTCCTATATATTACATTATTTATAAGAATATAAATGTTTTATTTATGACTTAATAGTTTGTGGGTGAAACCACTTCAGCAATGGTACAATAGAACAGAGCAGATAGACAAGTAGTTATAATTTACATGCAGAACTAAAAGCGTAATCTTCAGGGCATACACATGTAATCCACACTAATGATTATAATGACGCTGTAGTGAAATACAGTTGTAATTTAAAAAATAATCTAACAGTGCTTTGACACTTCACTTTATCTTTAGTTACTTTCTATATTTATGTTAGCTTGGTCAAATATGTAATTATTCAGCAAATGTGTTTAGTGCAATGGGCAGCTTTAGCCACAGTGCCCTGGGAGCTGTTAGAAGTTAGGTGCCTCTCTCAAGGGAACTTCAGTGGTGACCTGTTACCTCTAGGAATCGAATCGGCAACCTTCTGATCATAAGCCCAGTTATCTTACCACCAGGCCACGGCTGCCCTTAAGTGTGGAAAGAGAAGAGTAAAACAGTTTAAACATTAATTACACAGATTGGGACGCTTCTATGTGGCTGTACAAGGTTTGTGAACACAGTAATGTTCTCCTGGACGTATTGTGCACATAAGTTCATTAAAGTTGTTTTACACTGTGGATGAAGCGTACTTGGGAGTGAGCGTATCTTCTGGGTGATGGATATATGGATATCTTCTTAGGACGAAACATTTTAAATACATTCTACACATGCAGTGACACAGTTGTTTTACAAATCAGAAAACAATTCCATGTCATAGATTCTCAACCACAAGAACATTTCTTTTTCTAATAGAAAGCAAGTAATCGTGCTGGATCTAACCTGTCACACGCACTGGCCTATCCTTGCAGTGGTAAAATAGTAAATGAATGAATGCGAGCGTGTACTTAGTCACGGTGTCTGGCCAAACCCCCAGACCACCACCCCCACCCTCACTCACTCTTTTTAGAGCCGACTACGCCGCGAGCGTCAGTTGGACCAAACGGATGATATCGGTCGGTCGTGGCAACTTTTGGCTTACAGGAAGCCGGAACGATGGTGCGCAATCTTTAAAGTTCGTCTCTGCACGGCAGTCGGCAGTCGCAAACGATGGCTCTGATCATTTTACATGCCTTTCATTTTTAGCGCTTAAAAGAAACACCGAGGAGGAGCGTTTATTTGTTTACTTTGTATATTTTACCAAGGAACAGTATTTGTTTTTAAATCGGATTGTAAGAGGTAAGAAATTGAAATATAATGTTCTAATACATGGTATCACTGAAAACGATACTGAAATGGTAAATATTGACTGATCTGCCAGATAAACAGATAAGCTAGAATGCCAGAACTAGATACGCAGAGAACATATGGTGTTTATGAAAGATTCATAATACAGTTATCATAAATAGATTGTTAACTAAAAATAAAATGATCAATTGTGTCAGTCATCCAGTGTAACTGTTTTAAGCCTTGTGTTTATATACTTTAGATTTTGTGTTTTATACCTAAGATTTTTGTATTCAGTGAGGATAGCACATTAAACCACTTAAATATCAAGTATACATAATTCATTTAAAATATACAGAAATGGGCCAATATTGCCAGTAACTATTACGTTGGTACTTTGTATAGGATTATTTTTAGTTTTCTATGTGATGTGGGTTGATG
Organism: Ammoglanis amapaensis; assembly: GCA_028566735.1. Taxonomy (NCBI): domain Eukaryota; kingdom Metazoa; phylum Chordata; class Actinopteri; order Siluriformes; family Trichomycteridae; genus Ammoglanis; species Ammoglanis amapaensis. The sequence continues at coordinate 10,886 of JAOUQU010418738.1, forward strand.
TGGGTACTCTGTGGGTGCCTGTCAGTCGAGTCTGTTTTCTGAGTATTGCTGTTTGTATTTTATTTCATGGAATGCCTACCAACATTTTCAACAGTCTTTGACACCTATTCCATAATTTCAAAGGGTGTTAGATAGTTTTCATGAAACTGTTTAAAATTTATTGTGAAATGATAGTGAAGTAACCTCACATCTTTCTTATTAGATAAAAATGGATAGAGAACTGGTACTAAACTATTCTTTGGTGGATAGTGAAAACTGGATTTTGCAGAATGTATCTAGAGAAACCACCATAACCAGGAGCAACATCACATATGTGGGATTTTACCTGCATCAGCCTTCAGTAGCTGCTATCTTCATCACGTCTTACCTGCTCATATTTCTAGTCTGCATGGTTGGCAATGGTGTGGTGTGCTTCATCGTTTTGAGAAGCAAGAACATGCGGACTGTCACAAACTTATTTATACTAAACCTGGCTGTTAGCGACCTACTCGTTGGAATTTTTTGCATGCCAACAACTCTTCTTGACAACATCATTACAGGTCAGTGCAGTCACATTTAAAAGTTTTAATGTATGTAGATTAAGAGTAAATCTGGTATGTTTGTATTTGTATTTCACACTTCGAAGTCAAGGAGTGCACAGTTAGAAGTGTGAGGAATTACATGAGCAAGTTATGATGGTTTACATAATGGAACACTATGTTAAAACAATAATTGTGCTCATTATTTTATTTAAATGTAACACTTTGTATTGTATGCACAGTTTATATTAAATTATATTAAATATGTGGAAGCATCAGTATTTCAATGTTTACATGCTCAACCAAAAAGAATGTTAATGGAATTAGACAATGTTGGGAAAAATCTGGAAAGAAAAATTACTTTCTAGAAAAATGATGTGATTACATTTTGAAATTCCTTATAATTAGAATTTGGAAAAATTTTGATATTTTTAGAAAATATTTGAAATCTTAGGGAAGAATTATTGAAGGTGCATTTTTTGGCAATTCTTTTTGTTGATGATTGTCTAAACAGATATTTTAAGAGAATGTGTGTGTGTGTGTGTGTTGTGGACCCTTTCCTAACAATGTCCTTTACCTTTTTAATTTGACTTTATCACAAACAAAATGTATTTCTTAACATATTTTACATTTTTTTTTACTGTTTTGTAGTCTGCAGGGTAAAAAATGTGCTTGCAAGTTCATGAGTAGCGCCGTGAACAGACTGCACCCTATGTTTGTTTTACAGCAAAAATTAGGGACACTTTCTAGGAAAACAACCCCAAGCAGAGATCAAGAGTGGTGCTTGCTTTAAATACTGAAAGGTTTTCTGCTGTGAGGATGGAGGTTTTAAAATTACAGTGACAGTATTCAGTCTAAGCAGCGAAGCGCCTTGCTCAAGAACCCAGCAGCAGCAACCTAGCAGAAGTGAAGTTACAATGGTTCCTTCGGATTAGTAGTCCTGTAGGCCACGGGTGGCCAATGCGCGGCTAACAACAATGTAGCTCTTAAACAAAAATAAAAATAAGAGTGTTTTATGTATTGGGTACTACTGCTTAAAAGACACATGGAACCAGTCCATAATAAAGTGTGTGCGTGTGTGTGTGTGTGTGTGGGGGGGGGGAATCACACAAACAACCTTTACTCCAGTGCATGCACACAAATTTTCCAATGTTTTAAGGATTAATCAAGGCATATAATGCAAGAAATATCACTGGCTTTAAAACAGCAATAAGGTAGAAAGAACAGTATATAAAAATATAGAACTCATTACATATTCTGTATATTGGATGATCTTACTATTCCTGGTGATATGTGCTTGAGGAATTGAATGAGTGAAATAATTGACTATTTTTGTTAATAGGCAGGACTTGCAGTCTAATGTGAATCTGGCCTATAATCTTGGAATGACTTTAATGTATGAGTTTAGTGCCTTTCCCAACCTCAAGGTTGCTTGTACAAGAAAAAGGTGATACTAACAACAGGTAAAGACTAACAATTTAAAAGAACAAACAAAAGATATGGAATAAAACGTTCAAGATGTTTGATGATGTTGCTGGATGAGCCTTTAAAGATGATTTGTACTCTGAAATGGAGGACATTCAGTGCAGACAAGAAGGAAAATAGTTCCATTGTGCTGAAACAGCAGGACTGAAGGACCTGCCTCCCATGGATTACAACCTAAACTATGGAACGAGGAGAAAATTTGCATCAGAAGACCTCAATCTATGTGAGTGTAAGGAGTTTGGTGAGATAGCTAGGGCAGAGGCCATGTAGCGCTTTAAAAGTGAGGACCAATATTTTATGTTATTTGATGCACATGGGAACAGGTAGCCAGTGGAGTTTCTTTCGGATTGGAGTGATATGGTCGAATTTCTGTAGCGGCAGCATCGTGAAATGTTTGGAGATGCAGGTAGTGAAAAAAGCATGTATGAGTGTTTAAGTTACCTCAGATTATAGGAACGGGTGGTGAGAAAAGTTGCTTTGGACAGAGACTGCACATGGGGTTCAAACGAGAGTATAGGATCAAAATAATTCCCAGGTTACGTGCCCTGCTTAAGGGTGTAACTAAGGTATTGCCAATGAAGGTGGGAGCAGGATTGAGGGAGGTAAGCAATGTTTTTGTGCCTATATAAAGAAGCTCAGACTTATTGGAATAGACCAGGAAGTTGAAATGCAACCAGTATTGTAGTTCTTTAATACATTCTGTAAGTGAGGAAGGGGGGGAGAAGTAGATGTTTTAACAAAAAGGTAGAGTTGTGTATGATCATAATGCCATGTCTACGGATTATCAAACTTGAAGGTAGATTGTATATGTTGAAAAAAGTGGTCCTACTACAGAGAAGTGTGGAACACCTTGTTTCTACAAGGCAGTGTCAACAATTATTATCCATACAAATGTAGAAATGCCTATCAAATAGACTGAAACCAGGAAAGTACAGTGCCAGATATACAAGTCTCAGACAGCCGTGCAAGTAGGATGTTGTGATTGACCATGTCGAAGGCAGCAATGAGATCCAACAGAAAAAGAATAAAGATTAAGCCTATTAGAGTCCTATTGTATGATTTATTAATCAGTCTCAATACTTTGTTGTACGGAAACTCGATTGAAATTGTTCAAATAAGTTATCATTGTTGAGATTTCTTGGAACTGGGAGACAACAACTTTTTCAAGGATATTTGCGAGAAATGGAAGATTTGAGATTGGTCAGAAATTGCATAACACAAATCTGTCTAGACCATTGTTTTAGGATTGGTGTGATAGCTGCTATTTTAGGATAAGAAGGTACTAAACCAGTTAAGAATAAAATATTTATAATATGTGTAATAAGGGCCACTAATAGTGTGCCACAAGGTTTCATTAGTCATGTGGGGGCATGATCGAGAGATGAAGTGGTCTAAGACGAAGCCAAAATCTTTGTGACTGCTGGACAACTGGATTAACCTCAGCGAAAGATGATATGAGATTTGCTGATTGGGAAGAATAAAAAGTATAAGATAAAGTATTGGAAGAGTTAGCCAACATGTTATGAATGTTTATGCCAATTTTGGCCAGTCTGTTGTATCATAAGGAGGATGTGTGACATTTGTGGCATGACACAATGTTTATATTTTTAATGCTTGTGTGTATACATATATGAGTGAGAAAGTGGAAAAGCGGAAAGAGTGAGCGTGTGCGCAATCTTTGCATTACCATAGTAAAAAATTAAGGATGTTCTAGGCTAATGGTTGGCCATAAAAACTGAAGTTTGCAATGGTCAGATGTCATTCTGACCTGAAGATTTAGTTTTTACTAGCTTAATCTATTTTCTTCTTTCAATCTACTTCTTATTCTAAAACTCTCCATACAAGGACAGACCATTGTCTGTGTTCCGAGATATGGTGTCTGGATCGATCTCTATATTTGGCCACAAACTTTGTCCGTACAAACACGTGTACTTTTATAACATTCTTGGATTTTTCTTTAGAATATCCTGTCAACTATTGATGTAAATGAGCAGATGCGTGTGCCCCCTATATATTGTGTGTAACAGCTGCATTAAACATTGGAAGTTTGGCTCAGTAATCGAGTGTCTGACTGTGCTTTCGTTCCGATATCGTATGATACTGCAGTTCTCCAGGGCAAACAGACTGATTGACTCAGCAGCTTTTTAAGGCGTCTCCGGTTCGGTCTTAAGTCTATCTGGACCTAGTGAAGAGTACTAAGGCAGTACCTCATCAAAGTTGTTATACTGTGTGAGTCAAAACTGTGTTTTGCACCAGTAATCTGAAGAGAAATTATGACTACATTACAGTACAGCGTAATTATGAGTATTTAAGTGTCTGAATTTGAAGGCTGTTATGATCTGGGTTTGTCCACAAAATGAATGAAGTCAAAGTGTAACATATAGTGATTTCTAATAAAATTCATGAAAATTGTTTTACAATACACCAGTACTTACAATAACTGTATTAAAAAAAGATTAAGCATAAACCTAAAAAACTTAAAATGTGTTAATTACCTATACTGTTTAAACACCACAACTATTGTACTATATTTTGGATATTAAGCATTTATCAATCATTAAATTAAATGCAAACATCTAAATAGTTCTACTTACAAAAAATAAGGCGTCTCAGCCCAGGTCCCAGGTCACCCAGGTCCAGCGCAAACAGAAAATGTGGGACAGGAGGTGCTTGTAATGTGGTAACCCGAGCCACTAGATCAGAGAATGGTTGACTTGTTGGTTGTCAAGTTGACTTGACGATTTGGTCGGCACGTTTTACGTGCACCTCAAAAGCAAGCACTGACCTCACATTGCTAACACATTTGTTAAAATATGATATTTTGGATTCATCATGTACACACTTGATCAAAACCTAAAGTTCTTCTTTCATTCATGGGATTCTAGTTAATTTCAATACAAAAGTTCAGAGAGATGATAAAATACTCACAACACACATAAACAGTTTTCAAATCTGAAATCTTAATTTTTTTCCAAATCATCAATATTTGTACAGCACACCAAAAAAATCCAACCACCACAGGACGTTGGACAGACACCAAAGACATGTCTAAAAAAGCTGGGAAGTGTTGACTGTGGTGAGGGTTGGGGTTGGGGGTTGAGTGTGTGTCTAGGCTTCATCTCTGCTCCGGGCTTGATCTGGCCACAATACTTTATTCACATTGCAAGCTATGTCCTCTCGTGCTAAGCACAGAGAAAAGAACCTCCTTGCGTGGCACATCCATCCTTAAATAGAGGCAGCATCAATGTTGCCACATGCTTCCTTCAAAGTCTCAAGAAGTAAAATACGAGCATGGGGACGATGATCATATACCCGTCAGCGCCAGGTGTAGAATTCAATTGGATTGAGAAAAGAGGAATTTGGAAGCAGCTACAGATCAGAGAAGTGAAGATGGGTCACAAACCTGTTTTGGACCAGATGTGCTCGGTGAAAACTGACATTGTCCCATATGACCACAAATCTTTGCTGATCAAGATTCTGTCGACCTTGAACAAGAATATTGAGAATTGCATCCAGAAAAGGACCATGTGAAGCTGCATAACTGTTCTCATTTCGGAATGTTCAGATTATGGCTGCCACCGTGAATCGCCTCAAGTTTGGCTGGACCCACAGTGATCAACCAATGTAGCCCTAATCTCATCTGAGACAACTATCCTTGCTTCCCTTCTTTACCCTTGTCCTCTTCCCTGTCCAACTTGTCCTATTCCTCCCCTTCCAACTCCTCCTCCTCAAACCCGAACTACTCGTCGACGTCCTCTGCTTCAACCAACGCTTCTGGCTCTCTCTTCGTTGTCATTCATGTTTCAAAACAGACATCTTGACATTTGACCTATTTATAGGCCTATACTTTACCAATGATTCGTTGGTGTTCAATAAAGTAATGAGTGCTTACACCTGTGAGGAGTAGGAGTGAGGCACTGGTGATTTAGTGTGGCATTTTGATAGGTTGTATTTGAAAGATGAAATCAAGTAACTTCCTGTTTGATATTTGTGTGTTAGGTAGAAACTTGTGTGTAGAGTTTTGCAAAATATGTGTTTGAAAAATGAAAACTGAGTCAGATTTGGTGTGGGGTTATGGTGTTTGAAGGGCATGTTTAGAAAATTGTGTGACATGCTAAGATTTAGTGTGTAAACAGTTGTAAAAAACTGTAATACCCTTGGTACATGATCTCATGTAACCTTGAGTGTTCTGCTGTGATTTCTGTGTAAGAATAAAGAACTTTGTTGTGGTCCAAGTCGTGGTCGAGCAGTTCCTAAATAAATTTATTTGGTTATTTTTATTAGACTTTTAAGCAATTACAGAACATTCCATACAGAACCTCACCCCCCACCTGTTGTGTAAAAAAAGAAAAGAAAAAGAGACAAAAAACAGACAAACATGTATGTATCTATATCACATTGAGGAAATAACAAAACTTCGACAAAAACATTAAGCTAATGGGAACAAACATAAAATAAGTTTGTGTAGAGATCATTGGATGTAATAGCAGATAAACCTTTTAGTTTGTTTTGTGTGTGCTGTACCATGGCTAGCAAGATATCTGTTGGTGACGTGCCAAATAATGAAACATAGGATGAGCACTCCATTGGTGTGTCTAAGATTTTTGAGAAAACGTCAAAGATAGAATGCCAAAACCGAGACAGTCTTGGACATGTCCAAAACATGTCTATTAGATCTGCTGATCCCTCTCTGCACTGGTCACACAATGGGTCTATATTTGGTCTTATTTTAGACTTTGTCTAAAATTTTGTAAAATTTTACTCCATTGCAGCCAATGCAGTATCTTGAAGTGAATAACCGAGTGTTGTTGGCAGATTGAAGATATGTGTACCCGCTGAATAATTCTTTGCCATATTTCATCTGGAATTTGGTTACCAAAATCTTCTTCCCACCTATTTAAGCTTTGTCTGGCCATGTATGCTAAGAAGCCCATAAACCTTTTGTATAATCTGCTCTGTACCCGTCCCTAGCCCAAGGATATATAGCGAATCTCCGTATTTAGAGATATCTAAAAAAAATGTGATCTTGGATTGTTACATTTATATTTCAATTGCTCAAATGACATGAAACAATCATTAAGGTATATAAAGACCTCCTCTAATGCTGAAGGGGGAAATGTATGATTTTTAGCTATTGGCGAGAACACGGAGGGATGGTTAAGTTTAAATGATCTACGAAACTGATTCCAGATTATTATCGATAGTATAGCAATGTGATTGTTATTGTAATAGGAGATGGCCTTTTCCCATTGGATTTTAGAGGATAATGAAGCCGGGCAGGGAAGCGTGGTTACATGTTGCATTTTCCATAATTTCCAACACCAGACTTTTGACTTCTCATTTCCAATATAACAATGCCCTAGCATTGATATTAATTAATATTAATATAATATAATATTAATATTGATATTAATGCAGTAAGAAAGAATTGTTCAAGTAAATGGGAAGACTTCGAAATAAGTACAGAAATATGAGTACTAATCCTTCCTCCTAAGAGAGGCAGCATATCCCAACATTTAATATCCACTTTAAGATTAGATATCAAAGAGGGTAAATTGGATTTGTCCTTGGATCCTTATAGTCTCGGGTAATCTATACTCCAGATATTTAAATTTTGCCCTACTAATTTTGAAGGCGCTGAAATTGAAACAGGTATTTTGGCTAGCTGGTATTTTGGCTGATTGGCATCAATTTACTTTTAAAGAGATTTAATTTATAGCATGATAATGCTCCAAATTTATTAAAAAAAAATCTAGCAATTTAGGTAGGCATCATCCGCATAAAGCAAACTTTTGTGTTCCTGACCACTTCGTGTAATTCCTTTTATATCTGGGTTCTGACGAAGAGCTAAGGCTAATGGTTCGATAGCTTTTGTAGGGGAGAAAATGGGCATCACTTCCGCGTACCACGTTGTAGTGCAAAGTGTGCTGATAAATTTTTATTTATACGCACAGCAGCCATAGGAGAGGAGAACAGGGTTTTAAATCCAAACCTCTCGAGGTTGTTGAAGAGAAATCTTCACTCCACCCTGTTGAATGTTTTTTCTGAATCGAGTGATAGTGAAATCTCTCGAGTAGCTGATGTGGAAGGGTTATGAAGTATATTTATATTTATAAGTCACCTTATATTAAAAAAATGAATTTCTGTTTTTAATAAAACCTGTTTTATCTGTAGAGATAATTGATGGAAGAACTGTCTCTAGGCAAAAAGCTAAGAGTTTTGCAAGTATTTTCACATCTGAATTCAGAAGTGATACTGAACGATCTGAGCCACACTGAAGAGGGTCCTTGCCTTTCTTTAGAATAAGCGAAATAGTATAAGTCATTCTTGAAATACTGAAAGCAAATGTGGGGCAAGCTGTGAAGCAAAGGCTTTAACAAACTCTGCTGGATAGCCATCTTGTCCTCGGGATCTTCATCCAGGTCCACCCTTGAATCAAATTGGACCTTTGGCAAATCAATATTATGAAAAAGTTATTGAAAGCAGCGTTGGTAGCAGGAGATTCGGATGTGTAGAGGAAAGTTTTCAATTGTTTGAAGTGTGCATTTATTTTTAAGTGATCAGTGAGTCTAACTCCTTTTGTCAATCGCATCGGCGCTTATGTTACGGGTTTTTTGTTTGATCCGCCCCGCATGTTCGGTTGGTTCACGCACTTTTCGGGTGCTCATTGTGTTTATTATTTTTTCCGGTTTGGCGTCCTCCCGAGGGGGTGGAGTAATCGGGTGTTTGTTATATTTTGATGGTTTGATCGCGTTTTTGTTTCCTCTTACTGTGCTTTGTTTCAGTTTAGCTTGCCGGTCTAGTGGTGTGTTACATAGACGGCAGGCTGCCGATCCAAGGACCTGGGTTCAAATCCGGGCCAAGTCGAAGCAACCGATCATTGTGATTGGATTGTGATTAAAAATTCCTCATTTATTCTATTCATTTTACGTTGAACAAAATAAAAGCCCAGTATTTAATCCGCATCTTGGGATTCTGTTTTATTACTTTTATTTTACTTCAGTTCTACATCGTAACATTACGCTGCCGCCATAAGATGGATCCCGCGGATACTCCACCTTATCTAGAGGCTTTGCGTCTCCAGGGTGAGTCAATTGGTCGCCATGAGAGAGCGTTATCGGAGCTTTGGCGAGCTCATATCGGAGCTGATGTGCGCATGGCGGCTCTATCGCCCTCTTCACAGGCTGCTGGACCTGCTGCACTTCCACCATCCACAGACTCACGATGTCGGGGTTTCTTGTTACAGGTAGGGGTATTTTTTGAACAACAGGTGTCCCGATTTCCGACAGGGCGCTCAAAGGTAGCATATATGATTTCTTTATTAACCGGCCCGAGCCCTTGAGTGGGCCACGTCCCTCCGGCTACAGAGGAGGGACGAGTGTTCTAGCCAGGAGCGTTTCGAGAAGGCTTTAAGCGATACCTTCTACCAGCCCCCAGAGGGCAGAGATGCTGGGTATCGTATTCTTGATTTGGCACAGGGGTCCCACTCAGTTACTGATTACACGATTGACTTTCCTACGCTGGCGGCGGACTGTGGTTGGGGCGAGGAAACGCTAGTGGCCCTATACCTCCGGGGTTTGAGCGAGCGCATCAAAGATGAGTTAGCCACGCGAGATCATCCCAGCTCTCTCTCCATATTCTACAACCTAGCCATCCATATAGACACGCGACTCTGTCGGCGCTCAAGAGAGCGAGGCCTGCTGGCTCCTAAGGGGTCGACCTCGGGTTGCCTCTGAACGGGAATCTGGTTCCCCAGTGTCAGATCCCGAACCCATGCAGTTAGGCGGCGCAAGGGGGGCCTTAAGACCTTCTGGTAAAACACGGCACCTTAAACTGGTAGCTCGCCCCCTAAGGGGGAGAAGGGGTGCGAGCGCAGCAAGCCTCCCCAACCGAGGGCTGTTCCTCTCTGCTAGGAGAAGGCGTTTGATTTTAAGGTTTGTGTGGACTCCGGGGCAGTGGATAATTTTATTGATTTCAAATTAGTATTGCGGTTAGGTATACCGGTCAACGCACTAACAACCCCTATCCGGGTATTCGCGGTCGACGGGTGGCCGGTCTCCAGGGGTCCTGTCACCCGAGGAACACAGCCTCTTGCATTGTCAGTTGGGGAGAACATCGACCAAACAACCTTCTTAGTTACCCAACTTCCCCAGCTACAAATAGTTCTGGGTTACTGGTTGCGGACACACAATCCCTAGATAGATTGGTCGATGGGGTCAGTGTATTCATGGGACACTAGGTGCCACGACACCTGTCTGTTACCCAATCCCTTAGCCTCCTCCAAGGTGGTGGACAGTCTGGAACCCGACCTGACGTGGGTACCAGCCCAGTATCATGATCTGAGGGAGGTGTTCAGTGAGACCCAAAGTCAGATTCTCCCACCACACCGATCA
>JAOUQU010418739.1:0-10908 GCA_028566735.1 Ammoglanis amapaensis
TTCGGATAGTGAACATTTCCGATAACGACCGACCTTTCAGAACGGATTGTGGTCGTTAACCGGGGTTCCACTGTACAGTCAAATCCGGTTATCGGACTACATTGTTTTGGTCCTAATAACCAGCTAGTCAAATTACATGAACATGCCCTGTGTTACAAAACGGGATGTGCTATAATTTATGTAACATATTAAATGTTTATTAAACCTTTATTGTGGGATATACACGAATAGCAAATCTACGAACAAGAACTACTGCATTTTATGAACTTTGTTCGATGAAAAATAAATTAGTTTTTTGAAACGATCTACAACACAATGTACTCCGCATGCAAAGCATAATGCATAAAAAAGTTCTTTCTAAATTGTAGTCAACATTTAAGTAACTTATCCAGTGTGAACTGACATGTTCTCTTGACGGACTGCACTTGAACAGTTTTAAGTCAGTTAAACAGGGTAATATTTTCTATGATATTAGAAAAGTTATTTAGGCTGCAACAGTCATCACAAATAAAGCATATTGTCTTATATAATTGCAATAGACACAAGCTTTGCTGTTTAACCTTTTAAATTCTACTCCAGGCATCCAGCTGCGTAAGGTCCAGGAGCAGAGAGAACAGGAGGCTAAAAAGGAGCCGGTGGGTAATGACGTAGCCACCATCTTATCCCGCCGCATCGCTGTGGAGTACAGTGAATCAGACGAAGACTCTGAGCCCGAAGAAAACGAGTGGTCTGACTGAGAAGCGAATAAAGTGCAGACTATACACACACACTGCTGCTATTTCCTTACACCAGATAACACTCGTACAGATGAACAGGATTATTAACTACAGCACACAATTAAAAAACATCCATGCTGGAGAAGAAGGAAAAGGGAGCGTGCAATAAAAAGAAAAGTGTAAAGAGCAAGTATAGAAAAAGGAGGGAAAGATTGGGATTGTTAAGAGATTAGGGACTAGTTATCAAGAGAAATAAATATAATATAGAGATTGAGTAAGCACATCCATCTACGACTCAGTATACAATATGAAATACTATATGTGTGTTTGTCTCTTCAAAGTTGCCAAGAAATTCTTAATAGGAACAACATTTATTGTGTGGATTTATTAGTTTTTTGATATTTGTGCAGAATTACAAGTATGTGAAATTCCATATCCAGTCAGTACCACTCAGCAAATCTTTTTAACAATGATATGCTTCTGTTTCAGCTTTACATAATGCAGTGTATTCGAGTTGGTCTCGTATGCTTTGTATGGACAATCAAAACTAAACGCAGACTGTAATACAATGGTACTAAAGTTCATATCATGTGGTAGCTGCTGTATGCACATGGTTGGGTAAAATACTCAAAATAAAAACATTGTTGTATGTGTATTAGTAATACTCCAGGTTATAACTCATAAAACAATATTAACTGTTCAGTGTCCTCTTTAAATAGTTGGTTTTTTGTCTGCTCCAGTTAGGGATCACCACCGCAGATCATGATTTACATCATCGATTTGACACCCTTCATGGCACCACAGTACGGGAGTATTTCCTGGGAAATTAAACCCAGGACCTTGTAGCTGTGGATAAAGGACTGGCCTGGTGACCAAAAGTTTGCTGGTTATTTTTTTATGACTGAAGTGCAATTAAGCAAGGCACCATTCCCCTAACTGCTTCTTGGGCAGTTGTATTCTAGTGGTTAAAGTATTGGTCGCTGGTTTAAGCCAGTCCTGCCATGCTGCTGGTGTTGGCGCCTTTAGCAGTGTCCTTAACCTTAAATTGATTATATAATACACTGTAACACTGAAGTCGCTTGAAGTCACAGGAGTTGCACCCTGTCATGCCTAGTTCACTATACAGCTTTCAAGTAATTGTCAACAATAAGTGAGCAATCAAAGTTTTGATTCCTGAGCAAATGAAAACCATGTCTGAATCATGTATGAATTAGGTGTCCTGACTAGGAATAAAGACACCGTTGATTTTGTTCTTTCTTGATTGACAGTCATCAGCGCCTTATAACCACAATTTATACTTTGTTAGTAATAATTGGCCATATATTCATTTTCAATTACCCAGATTGTTTTGTAGCTTGATTAGATGTTTGCAAACGGAATGACTAACTGGTGTGGGATCTGACTCTCTCAGAATCTTCCCGGATGGAGCCAAATTCATATGAACCTACAAAATAATCAAACATTTAAAAAAATTAACATGTACCAATAATAACATGACCAACCCAGTGTATTCCTACATTTTCCAGTACTTCTAATAATCAGTATTTCATCTGTATCTACAACTTCTCACAGTTGTTGCCAGTGTTGTGATAAATATTGAGTGAAATAATTGTTTATCCTTTTTGAGACTATGGATCTACCAAAATCTACAATGTTATTTTTTTTTCTATAAAAATCATGATGAAATCTGGTATTCTTTAACCGTGTTAAAACACCTGAGGTGTTTTTTGTCGATTTGTGTATGTGTGTGTGGGGTGGTATGACAGAAAAGGAATGCATGTGTGTTATTAATGTCTGATATTTATGTTGTGCTGTCTATTTCCAACAAGCTTTTAGATGTATTTCTAATGACTGGTTAACACCAACTGTTGCTGTCCGAATACACACATAATATGTTGTTTATGAATATGTCATTTATGAATACAGCTTTGATGTTGTACAGTTTGTTGTATAGATTTTTGTAACATTGCTTCTAAGATGAATTTGGGTATAAGTATAAAATGACTATTTATCAGACAAATATATAGATTCTGCATGTGTGGTTTACAAAATAAAAGAAATACATTGTCATTGATGATAGTCTTGTGTTTGTGCTGTTACTTTTGATACAAGCACAAATCGGAAAACATTGTGACGGTATCAATAAAATCGTGTTTCTTACATTTACTTTATTTTTTTTTTGCCTGAACTTGAGATATTCATATTTTGCCTGGTCTGTTTCGTTTGAGGCCTGCGTCCCATTCCAAAAAGAATTGCCGCAGTAAAACATTTACCACTTTGTAATGTTGCTTTTCCTTTTCATTAATGAACAAAAAATTTTGCCCTTGAGGATACCAAGTGATTTAATGCTTCAGGTTTTTTTGGGTTCCATTTTTTATGCCAACATGTTTTAAGATGTGCAACAGTACAGAGTCAATGTTGTTGTATTTTTCATACCGATACATCACGAGAGTCGTAGCCTTGTGTATCATGTTTACAAACACTGGACAATACCAGTTTATAAGCACAAAATTTACATCATATTTGCTTTAATGCATAACTAGACCTAAAATTTCAAATCAGGGAATTAATCTGATTTCTAATTGGATTTATAGAAAAATAAGTTGGAATGAACGAGAACTATCTATAGTCTGTTATGTGGTTGTGACGTATTACTCGCCCTCCATCTGAGAGGCTCCATCTGGCCATTGCCACTGTAGCCAGCTCCCTACTAACCACAGTCCCTCAGGATCCGTGAATGCTCATCTGAAAAACAACAGAATGGACACAACCTGTTTCCTTGGGTTCTCATGAGACCAAAAATGCAGTTAATGGCCGATTTAACTTTTTGCGTTTGTCAGTGTATAGATATCCTGACATTTCTGTGCACAGCTAAAATTGACTAGAGTTGACTGGCATTAAAAACTGCCCCATTTCTCAAATATTAAGAAGCAAGAATTTTCTAGGCTTCAATTTAGACTTGAGGAATGACAGAGATTTGAATAATCATTTGAACATGTGTTTTACTAGTATTCGTTAGAAAAGAAAGATCAAAGATAAAGAAGGCAAGGATCAATCTGACATTTATAGAAACAATTAGCAAAGACATTTTACATCTAAAAAGCATTTTGTTATTGCAGGTCAATAATACATGAATGACAAAACATTGGAAAACATTCAGGTAGCTACTCACTGCATAAAGCATTTCACAGTACAAAAGGAGTGCTATTGCTGACCACAACTTTAACGTGACCTTATATTAAACAAAATTCAAATTGTCTTAAAAAATGAATTAAGGCAGAAAACCATCACAATCACGCAACAAAAAATGAATGGCACCGTACAATAAAAAATACTGACATCTTTAATTAGCAAGAATATTTGTATTTGTGATTTCTGCAAGTCACGTTTAATGACAAACCATTTTCAAATTAGCTCTTTGGCTTATCTACAAACAACAGAGTTAGTAAATGACTACATACAAGATTTTGATACAGACTATCCCACAAAGTAACATTAATAGGGCAGAGATTTAATCAACAAGAGCATGGCCATATCCAGAGTTAGCGACTTGTTTGGCAATATTACAATAGATAAGATGGTCAAATTATTTATAAACTACTCACAAACAGTTTGGGTTTTTTGGCATTCGGATGAAATTTATGGAAAATGTGTTCATGCAACAAAGATAATATATCATGAAAGTAAAGACATTTAAATAGAAACATGTAATGGTGATTTAATCATGTTAAACAATTTAATAAAATAAAAGCCAACAACAATGATGCGTATACTCCGACGAAACATTTCAGTGTCTTGAGCATTAATTACATTTTGCCAATTATAGCAACAGTACTGAGATTTGAAACATAATTTCAGTGGCATAAATGAGATCTTGTGCCAACCTGCAGCATACATCTGGACCCAAGAACCCAACAGCAGCAACCTAGCTGAAATGTTTGAACTAGCACCTTTTAAATTACTAATCCTGCTCTCTAACCACTAAGCTACAGCTGAAATAGTTTCCAATACAGTGAACAATTTGGTATAACTGCTCTCTGGATATGGCCCTTGGTCTTCGGTGACCTATACCATAGCATGCTGCTAATAAAAATGTGCCAAACACAGTTTAACGAGCCTCTAATAGTCTTAAAAATATTGTTACTGTGTGTATATTGTTTGTAGTAGACACTGTGCAAAACATTATTGCCACGGAGAACACATATAAGGCAAAAATAATCAACTATTGTACATTTCTTTAAGCTCAAATATCATATACTGTCACAATTCTTGAGCTGATTTGGCAGAAAACATTAATGTTGTCAAAGACACTTGCACACACAAGCTTTTCAAAATCATCTTATTGTTCCGTAACCCAGTTTCAAAGTACCTTGAATTATTAGAAGGGCACTCTATATTATATAGTAAATATGTTTTAAATAATGTAAATGATTATTGAATCAATATTTATACTAAATTGGCATTGAACAAATGAACAGTATGTGAAACCTGTATACGACAGTAGCCATAGTGCTCATTATGCTGTACATAAAAAAAATTAACTGGATGAAGTACTGCATGGACAGAGATTTATTAATATGCAAACAGCACACTGAGGAATGAAAATATATCCCATAATGCAATGGGAGCTGTTTACAAATGTATACATGTAAACACAAGACAACATTTTAAATGTTAGGATTAAGTGGAACCCTGAATAATGTTATGATAAATCAATTTTGTCATGAGTGGATTGGGTAATTGACCTTCTAAATTAAAAGAAAATATTATATTAGATAATATTATATAAAAAATCATTTAAAGTCTTGTGAATGCATAATCATGAATTGTATCATATTAAGTGCATCTTTGTGTCTCTAATTGCAATGAATTTAACTGTAGTGATGTGGCATTATTCATGACATGATTTCCCTCAAATAAGTAAAGAAAATCGTCGTTAAAACTGTAAAACTTTATAATATGTGTTTATGTGTGGGAAGGAAATTGGTAGTAGTTGAGTAGTAATGATACAATACATTCTATTAAACCACTTTTCCTAAAACATATCCTTCTTCTGGACAATAACCAACAAAATTTCTTAAACAATGTTTAAGGATGCAAGCAAGAGATAGCTAGTATAACAGGTAGACAAGATGCACCGTACATGTGCTGGACTCAACACCACAATACCTGAAATTATGCATTACTGTTATCATACTGGAAGTCAAGTATGTGTATCATACACCTACAGCTGGTGCTGAATGAACACCTAGTGTGCCTCTGAGTTCTGGCCTTTCTCAAAATAATCAGAACAAAATACATCAGTTCTGTTGGGCTATTGGATTGCTAAAAGACAAATAACCAGCGAGCAAAATACACGCTTGTCAACATCTATGTAAAATATAATACCAAATGTGGTTTTGTGTTTCCCAGTCCTCCAAGACTCAATTTCCCAGTTTTCCCACTGCATTTCCCACTGCAGTTCGTTGTACAGTGTAGCCTAGTGGGTAGAGCGTTGGGCTGTGAACCCAAAGGTTGGGGGTTCAAGTCCAGTCACGACCAAGTCTGCTACACGGCCACTGTTGGGTCCTTGAGCAGGACCCTTAACCCTGTCTGCTCCAGGGCGCCGTACATTGGCTGACCCTGCGCTCTGACCCCCAACTTCCAGACAAGTTAGGATATGCGAAGAGAAACATTTCATTGTACTTTACATCTGTATATGTGTAATGACAAATAAAATTGAATTTGAATTTGATTTAAATTAACATTTGTTTTACCTGCTCCTATTCTTTTTTTTACTAGTTCTTTAGTTTTTGGTTGTCTTATACCAAGTTGGTATAAGAGCTTTGTATTATTTTGCATTGTATTATAAAAGTATAATTATTTGAACACGCATGATCTTCTGCATGATCTTAAAAGGTCAGTAATATTTGGTTGATGGGTTATTCATATGTGATGTGCGAACATACAATAATAAATACATCAATAAAATATAATATATTTCGTGTAATACATAATAATAATAACAGTTATGATAAATATATTTATCGTAAGTGTTATTTATACGTATTTATATTTGACACGCAAGGTGTGAGAAGCTCCGCCCCATACATAGCCCCTGCCCACACGCTGAATTAAAGCACCGCCCACATGTATATATGAACGGCCGTGCGCGCGCGTTTACCTGTACATGTTTGCGCGCTATGCTGTATGATCAAGTGTATTGGATCTACTAAATCGGAACTGGTGCTAAAGCATGGAGTTACCCGCGGCTCTGGCTGAGGATCTGGCTGGGCGAAAGTATTCCTCTTCTGGCAAGAGACACGCAGTGAAGCGGCACTATCACAAACATAACCTGAAGCACCGCTATGACTTTCTCCAGACCCTCGGGAAAGGAACTTACGGAAAAGTAAAGAAAGCGGTCGATCGATCCGGTAAACTGGTGAGTGGTCCACTTCAAATCTCTATAACAGATAGGCTACTCAAAGTGAAAAGGGTTCCTAAAGCAAGTTCTTCATATATGAGGGAGTGGATGGTGGTGGCTTCATAAGGAAAGGTATGCAGGTCCGACCGGCTACCTGAAAGGTCAAGCTTCCTCCTGAAAACTCTAGCTAAAGACTAGCTGGTCAAAACACACCCAATGCTGGTTAGCTATATGTTGTTGTATAACTCTTGATAATCACTGGGTATTTTTTTTCTGGAGGACCAGCTGGTCTTGAGCATTTTAGCAGGGAATTTTGCAGTTGAATGAAATGATGAGATTTACAATGTTGTTGTGATCGTTTCACGTTATATTCTACTTTATTATTTAGTATCTCTCTCTCTCTCTCTCTCTCTCTCTCTCTCTCTCTCTCTGTGTGTGTGTGTGTAATAATAGTAATTTATAGATAAAGAGTTAAATATGCAATAATTAAATTATAGAAAAAACATCAAACTGAACCTGGATTTCTGGAGATGCAAGAAAACACATCTATCAGTGAGCATCCTGGAAATGGAAATAAAGCGAGTCGACTGTTATTAAGTACATGGGTATTCATAAATTAGACTGGGCGGACAATGCAACTGCTCCATATATAAAAAAGGACAGAGTAGATTGTCAATTTAGGAGACTTTTCTTTTGGAGAAGATCTTTTGGAGTATGAGGGAACTAATGAAGAACTTCAAATTCAAATTTTCAAATTCAAACTTTATTGGTCATTACACGTTATACAGATGTACAGTACAACGAAATGTTTCTCTTCCCATATCCCAACTTGTCTGGAAGTTGGGGTCAGAGCGTATGGCACAGGGTTAAGGGTCTTGCTCAAGGACCCAACAGTGTAGCGGAGTGTAGCAGAGCCAGGATTTGAACCCCCAACCTTTGGGTTCCCAGCCCAACGCTCTACCCATTAGGCTACACTGTCCCTGCACACTGGTGGCATCAGCCGTTTTTATGGTTTGGTGTGTTTGGGTTGCAGTGTCTCTTCAGCAGACATGACGAGAATTAACTAACTTAATCATTAAATTAAAAAGATCGAATATTTCCTGAGATGTCACTTGGACCTGGTTCAGGTGATTGCAGATAGGAGGATGCTAGCCAAGCTATATATATAGTTCTAAAGTTTTTACTTGAACTGAGTGACCTACTATCCCTTTGGTGTTAAAACAATGTGAATTTTCTCACAATTGGATAAATAAAGGACTATATTATCTTATGGAGAAAAATATAGGCTTATGTTATATAAGCCTATATAGGCTAAAATATAGGCTAATATTCTGTGGTGTTAAACAGTTTGGTTGCTTGGATTCACTGGGCTCTTTTGGAATTAATATTTCAAAGATGCATCCAAAGAATTGTGTAAGTAATAAATAATGTAAAAGTGTCTGCTTCCAGTTTTTATTTGCAGCTTAATATGCACTTTTTTAGAGTACATATCATGGCCTCTCTGAACCTAATGATTAAGTTTTTAAGACTTTGTTGTTGAACTACATTGGTTATTCTTGTGGCATATGTGTGTTTTAATAATTCTTGTGCACATCTAGCTGTATCTTCTTCTATTTCACATTATTTTATTTGTGTGTGTTTTGGTGTGCGTGCATGTTTGTGTGTACCTACATTGATGGTAATAGAAGCTGCAGGCTGCTCTTCAGAACAAAGCCCAGAACAGGTTTGACTGTTCCTTGCCGGTGTCCTCCTCACACCCGAGCATTATCCAAAAATAACTGGTGGAAGCCCCGCTTATTCATTCAGCTCATGTTGCACACCTTCACAACCCTGTGGCCACACCACACA
Organism: Ammoglanis amapaensis; assembly: GCA_028566735.1. Lineage (NCBI taxonomy): Eukaryota > Metazoa > Chordata > Actinopteri > Siluriformes > Trichomycteridae > Ammoglanis > Ammoglanis amapaensis. The sequence goes on from JAOUQU010418739.1 coordinate 8,968, forward strand.
CCAACAATACCATCTGATATTAATAATACGAGCTGTGCTTACTAGCTGAATAGTTTATGTCTAAGTGTCCTACTGAACAAAGGTGGTGACGTGGCTCAGCTCCTCATAAGTTTATTTAGCTACATGTACGTCAAACCATGTAGTGCACAACACTTATACCTTTATACATCTACTGACGTTTCTCTCAGCCAAGTGAAATCACATTTCACCATCCCTCTCACACACTCTTGTGTCAGCTGTCACCTGGATAGATTGATAGCACTGCTGTGATAGGAACTCTCTGCCGTGGTATATTAGTGTGGTCAATTCCTTGATTGTAACACACTTCCTACCTTATTGAACTCGCAGATCTGATTGCTGCGCCACTCTAAGTGGCATTATCCAATAGATTAGAAGGGTGTAGAACAGCACCAGTCTGTTCAGTTCTGTAGCTCCGTGCTCCCTGGGCACTTCTTTACCTTTAAATAGTTTCAAATTTGATCTAATTTCCTCAACCAGCAGATATGGGAGAAGTTTTATCGCAAATGTTCCCTCAGTACAAAAGGAAACCTGGAGATGAAAGAATATTTGGTCCTTTTCTATATCGGGCATCTCAGGACTTTTGGGAATCTGCTCTTTGATCATGCTCCCACTGTTATTTGAGAGTAAAGTTTGTTTAGATAAGAGCAGTTTTGGTTTCAGTCTCACTGAACTTTTACTCCCCCGACTGAAGGTCCATAGAGAAGGTGATGTTTTAGCTGATCATTCACTGACATGAAGCTAGCGTTATAGGGCACCACGAAATGGGGCTTTCCTAAACTGTTGTTTCATTTTTAAGAAGTATTTAATTACTTAATATGTTTAATTTATTACAGTTGTTAGTGGCTGAAACACTAGTGGTGTCCCCATATTTTTGATCATATTGTTGGAATGGTTTCTGTTTTGTTCAGTGAGGAACAGTGTGAATTGTCCCAGTTAGAGGTTTTTCTTTTTTGCTTAGACAGTGAAGTGGTCAGGGTTCAAGAGAATGATATGAAACCAAAACCAGTTCAGACAGAAGAACGAAGTGAAGGGGTTTCCCTGCGATCATGCACTTCCTGCAGTGAGAGTGCAGATAATCATCATTGGTGGATTAAGCAAAAAATGAAAACTGAGAATAGTGAGCTATAGATTTAATAGTTTTATTTTGTGTAAATGTTGGTTAAAGTGAAATACACTTCTTTGATTCCTCTCCTGGTGGGGTTGGGTTAGGGTTAAAGGAGGAATTGCAAATATTTTCACGAGGCTTCGGTGGGACTAGATCAGGATCAGTGTGTAGTGATTTGTATTAGACTGGAATTTCACTGAACTTAGACCTGTGAGAACATGCCACCTTCACACATCAACTACACACACATGCACAGACCTGAAATCTTTCCTCTATTCAGCGCTGAATTGTTTTCCAGAATCCTCGGTTGTCTCCAGTCCAAATTATTTTTTCTGATCGTCTCCTAAAATTCAGCAGGACCCAGGCCAAAGGGGCACAACATAATTTCCTTCATAGGAAATACCGATCATGTTGCAGTAAGATCCCCCCCAACCACCACCGCCTCAGGTATTTCCTGTTGGGTGCCAGATTAAAGTGTGTGTGGCGGTGGAGAGGTCCAGCCAGAAATGTCCAGGTTAGGGACAACTAGGACTGTGCGATATTGCCCTAAAATAAGATCATATTTTTGGCAATTATAATGAAACAATTATTAATAGTTTTATTCAAAACACTTTTAAAAATATTAATTTCAAAAACCCAAATAAAAGAAATGTAATGTAAATAAACATACTTGTAGAAATTTAGTGAATATTTTTAGGACTGATGGCAAATAATCGATTAATCTTTGGTTGACCAAAAAAATTACTAGTCGACCAAATTCCATTGGTCGATTGGTCGCAGGAAAAAAAAGCTGCGTCTCGTCAAAGGGCTTCTGG
>JAOUQU010418749.1:0-10907 GCA_028566735.1 Ammoglanis amapaensis
TGTGTGTGTGTGTGTGTGTGTGTGTGTGTGTGTGTGTGTGTGTGTGTGTGTGTGTGTGTGTGTGTGTATGTGTGCATGTGTGGGTTTGTGTGATTACACTGTAGAAATCTTACCTGAACATTTGTTACAGTTGTATATACACAACTAATTAGAAATAAGTAGCTTTTATGTACTTATCCTTATTTATAATGATGAATGTAGTAGGTCAGAGGTGTCCAATCTTTTTACAAAGAGGGCCATATTTGGTAAGGTGAAGTAGGGACAACTATTCAGTCTGACATTCTTTGAACCATTGATATTAAATGCAATTAAACTATTTTAAGAATCCTTTATCGCAAATGGTCTATTTTCAATTCTTCACACAGAATGTTTTACCAAACTCATTCCTTTCATGTTTGAGAATGAAGATGAAAATGATTAAAACAGATAAAAATTAAACAAGTCTAGATTAATTTGGAACATTGCATATTATTTACTATTGAATCCTTTTTTGTTCCAAAACATGAACAGGAAAATAACAATAATAGTTTTTGTTATAAAGTACAAAACGTGTCAATAATTCTTACATTTTTAACTGAACATTAAAAATCAAAAATATGTTATTTGACATTGTATCAGATTTCGAAACCGGAAAAGCACATGTTTTTGTTATGAGATCAAAAATATGAAATGGAAAAATATGAATTTAATTACTTTTACAAGCCTCGGTTTGATTGTCAATTTAAAAACGAAAGCTTTAGTAGACCTGATTATCACAAAATAGAATAAATTCACTGCCCACATATTATTGATTTTATGACTAAGGCTGTGGGCTCGTGCATATTTAAACACGCGCCACAATTAGTCCCCGAACCTGACAGTAGTAAGTATTTCTGTATTAAAATATAAAAAAGATAAAAAAGTGGAATTTTATAGTAATGCAAAGAACTTATAAAAATTATCCTAGATATGAATGTGTGTGTTTGTCATGATGGACTGGTGACCTAACCAAGGTGTTTCCTGTCTTTTGCCCAATGAATCAGACCTATGTAGCCTCTGTTGGGCTCCACGGGTGCTGTTCATTGGTTGATCCTGTGTTCTGAACCTTTTCATTGTATTGTACGTGTGAATATGGATATGCAAATAAACATATACATGTGTATAATGATAGTTGATAACTGTGCCACAATTTTTATAAACAAAATCAAGCTTTCTTAATGTTATATAGCATATGAAAAAAATGATATCCAGTGAAAAAAAATCCTGTTTGCTTTTATTTTAAGAAAATGGTTCAGTCAGACAAAATATAAATTCATGCAAAATAAAATGTCCATTGTCCAGAATCATTTTGCTTCCTTAGCTAAAGTGTTGCCATACCTCCCTTAAATTAACTGCTATTTTCCTTAATGCAAATGAGGTACTAAACAACAGTTTGATTGGTCTGTTACGATGGCCATCATTTAGACTGTGCAACAGAATGTGACGGAAAATGTGACGGCTATTGCAATGGATGCTTTATTGGAAAGGGTTACATATGTGGAGCTCTATGTTTCAGAGATCCATATAAAAATCTTTTGCATCTTAACTCATGTTTTCATCTCCATCTTAATTAGCTGCATATTTTCACATCACAGTTTCACACAAAATCTCAGATTAACTCAACATTTTTCAATTTAGAATTATTAATATCTGAATAATATGATGAAAGTATGTGAATAATTAAGGATCACTGATATCAGTTGTATAATTGCACTTCAAAACACTGACCAAAAGTCCTTAAAAGATTAAAAAGTTCTGTCTCGGCTGAATGGTCCTACACAGTAAAGAGAAACAAGTATGTAGCCACATTCAGCCACTCAACCAAATATTGTATAAGAAAATCTTTTTGTTTTACATTATCAATTTGGCATATATTATATTTCTATAAGTTTATATTTCACTCCTGACACAACCCTCCTATTTATTGTGGCTTATCATTTTAGTGGTTTGGGTGGTGCCCAACAGACCAGTTAGTTTAGACTCCTACTCCTACTGCTCCATCTGGGTAAATAGGAAGGATGTGCAAGGTTGGGAATAATGTGGACCACAATCTCTTGTTGTTATGCTTAATGGAAGCAACCACAATCATTTATATCACCATAAAGTTATTTATTTTGCCAAAAAAACACTTAAATGTCTATAATATATTTTGAAATCCCTTCGTATGTTGTCTTTCACCCACAACATTATCAACCCTTAGTGGAAATGTACTCCATATACCAGGATCTGTGTTTAGACCTCTTAGTCCAAGGTTTTGTTTTAATAGATTAGGGTTAATAGCTTTTATAGAAGGTTCTGGTTGCATTTGTGATTAGCCTCTGCAATGCAGAGTATTGTGACAATCATCTTTGTACATTTTGCAGTGTCACTGTATTTAATCACATCATTAGTTGCCTCTGCAGGTGCCTCTGTCATTAGTTCTGACTCGGTGCCAGCTCAGTGTGGCCTCCACTTCACTTTGCGCAAGAGCCTCATGCAAATGACCAGCTTATCAAACAGCAGAAACACATGCTGCATGCTGATTACATTTCTACACTATCAGGATGTTAGCATCAATTTAACATTAAAGAACATTTATTATTGTAAAGAGTTAAATCGCTACCACAATCCTGTCTAAGAAACAGTTGGCGAAGAACTTGTTAAAGCCTGTCAGTTCTATGTGTGTACTTTACGCTTCTCCCTGTTTCATCAAAACCAAGACTAGATTTTTTTTTTACATTTCTTACAAAGTTTGAAGTGTTCTGATGTGTATACTCATTTCTCTTTGGCTATAGCTTATCAACTGCGAGTATGCCAGGCACCACCAGAAGTGGCGAATGCTGATGCACTTTTTGAAGACAACGAGTTTGAGATAGGTAGGGTGTTTTTTTTCTTTTCTACTAAAAAGTGTGTTTTTAATGCATTTTCTCCTAATTTAATATACACATGCATTGTTTGTAGGGGCTTGTTATTGCAAGCCCCTACTTTTCACTCATGCTTTTTGACGAGACGCATCTTCATGCTTTCCAGGGTCCTTGTATAATGTTCCAAAACCCTACCTTCTTAGTCTGGTTATTTTATCCAGCAGATTCATGGGCAACTATTGTGTGCTGAAGTCCATGCTGCTGAAGGCCAGCCATTTAATTTATATTAGAATTTAGCAACAACAAAAAGATTAGTGACTCTGTGTTATTAATAATAATTTTTATGCCAAACTTCATACTGTCAAAATTTAATTGTGCTTTAATTATTTTACTTTTATTTAATTAAATGTGTTCTCTTTGCTTTAAACAGTAGCTATCTTGCAAAAAATGTCAGTTATTTTAAATGTAATTTTCCCAAAAGCCCTATAAAATATATAAAGTAGCAGCTTGCTTCTGCTTTAAATAAATTGTTCTTAATTTGGAAAATAGAATGATGAGGTCAAAGATTTTTAATATTCCTTTTTAAAAGTTCTGCCAACAATAAGTGCCCTGGAATTACCTTAGTAGGCAGGTTACAGATCGTCTGTTTTTTTTAAACCTCTTTAAATAATTATTTATTTGCCTCTTCAATATTGATGATATACATCACCATTAAGGCTTTAGACATTAGCTGTTAATCTTAATTAAACTGTGTCTTAATCATTGCTTGTTCTTTTTTCTTCTCTCTTTATCTCCTAGGTGACATTATTCGTTATCACTGTCACGCCGGGTTCAGTCTAGTGGGCAGCGAGATTCTTACATGCAGGCTGGGTGAAAGACTTCAGATGGATGGGCCTCCTCCATCCTGTCAGGGTGAGCATCTTTCCCCTTTTTGAAGGAAAAAAGTTTTACATTTACTATTTTCATCACATTAATGATTCAGATATTTTCCTAATAGTCTAATCCACACAATTGGGCAACCAAGTACAGCGTGATTTTTCTCTGCTAACAGACCTACTGAACCTGATAATGAACTATTAAGTTGCAGCAGGCATGTTTCTGCAGGGAAATCATCAAATAGGATTGAGATATCCCTGGTTGCTTAGGAAATAGATTAGGCAGATGTAGTTACATTTATCATTATGCTTTATTAGGCAGCTACATATTTAGATGGATGAGGAAGAAGAAACATTTCTAGAATTAAATGCATATCTGATAGCCTAGTTGTGTATTTTGCTTTTTCAACTATTGGTCCTCCTTACATGTTCAATCATTTATGACTCTTTATTCAAGGCACAATGACTAAGGGCTTATGCTTTAAATTTCTTCAAAGTCTGTTAAAACAGGAGTATTTGGGTTAGATTTCCACCATCACACTATATATAACTATATACAACTATATAACAAATATATAAATGTTGCATGTTTGTAAAACATTTTTTTACACTATATTGCAGTAAAAGATACTAAAGCTGCAGTCTGTAAGATTTTTGTTTTGTTTAGTAGTAATCCTAAATGGAAAAGGAACAAAATGTTTGAATCAATGGCGTACGTGTGCTGTTGCAACTGTTCCTGCACAGTCCAGTATATATTCATATACTAATGCGTTCAGATTTTTTTTTTCTGTCATCTCACTAATTTTTACATACCATGACATCTGCACAGAAGATTTGAAAGATTTAGCTGAAAGAAGATTTAGCTTGTTTGCTTTTGAAACAATGATGAATACTGCTCCAAAATGAAGATGTACTCGTCTGCTCAGTCACCCACCATAAGAGCAAAAAGACAATTTCTGACTGGTAATCAGATCAGTCCAGAACAGCTCACCTTTTAAAATGTTTTCCCCAGTATGTGCTAAATCACGAAAGTTTTTAGACTAGAGCTTTAATTAAAGATCTTAGTTGTTTTTCTTTCTCAAAAAATGTTTTGTGATTTATTAACTATGATATCACATTTAATTAAAGCTGCTATTTTTGTCTGGAAATTATAACATTATTATAACGGCTCAATTACTATTAAAATATTTGTTGAACATATTTTGTTTGGTAAGGTATTCCTGTCACGGCATCTTATTCTCATGTGACTTGATGTTCACAGCTCTACAGACACTATATGTTTATTAATAATAACAATATTTACTATTAGTCAATATTTATTAGTCAAATGTATACTTGTGTAACATAGATTGTTTCTCTTCTGTTTGCTTTGTCAGTGCAATGTCCTGCTCATGATGTGCGCTTTGATTCAACGGGTGTGATTTTAAGCCCTGGCTATCCAGATAGCTACCCCAATCTCCAGATGTGCTCATGGAGCATCAATGTGGAAAAGGGCTACAACATAACCTTACACTTTGAGTTCTTCCAGACGGAGAAGGAATATGACATTCTTGAAGTCTTTGATGGTAAATAATTTTAAGATTTTCCTTAAACTTGAGTTTACAGTAAGACGTCAGTACTGTAGGGACTGTATCCTAGTGGGTAGAGCGTTGGGCTAGGAACCCAAACGTTGGGGGTTCAAATCCAGACTCTGCTACACAGCCACTCCAGGGGTGCCGTATGTTGGCTGACCCTGCGCTTTGACCCTGGAAGAGAAACATTTCGTTGTACTGTACATCTGTATATGTATAATGACAATATTTGAATAATTTATTAGTATTTTATTTTTAAATTGTCCACATTTGTATTAAAATTTTCTATTGAGCTCTGCTCACTCAGATAGTGTCTGAGAAGATAGTTTATATTTTAGTGTCAGTTTTGAGGCACAAGCGTTATACGTACTATATACAAACCCATAATAGACTCGTCTAAATTAATAAATGACACATTTGGATACACATGCAATATATCCAGTTCCTATTTACACTTTTGACTTTATACTTCTTTATACAAAACAGATAATCATAGACAGGAAAGCATGCAAACTTTAGCTTTAAAATCTCAAACACATTTATCTTCAAGTTAACATTAAAATGGTTAAGAGGAATAATGTAGCCAATTAATTCACTTGGCTTTACAAAATAAATGGTCAGCACCATTTTCATATATATGAAATGGGCTTTGTGAAATTGGCTTCTGGGACACAAATGATTTGTTTTAGCAGTAGCGCCAAATATAGTGCACATTTTTTTTTAAAATCTTTTGGGTTTTAAATGTACGTTGTGTTTTATTTTAAGGTCCCACCATTCACAGTCAGACCTTGGCGACCTTGAGTGGTGATGTTGCTACCCCCTTTAACATCACTACAACTGGCCACCAACTTCTGTTGCGCTGGTCAGCCGACCACGGCACAAATAAGAAGGGCTTCCGGATCCGTTATGTCGGTGAGTATCAAAGTATGTATCCACTTCAATCACTTTTTCAACTGCATGTTTTTACTGCTTGTTAATCTGAGGAAGCATGTTGATAGCAGCATGTGTCTCATGTTGCCTTCGTGGCTTTTAATGCTTCATTTTATCACTTATAGTCATGTTTTGTTTAAAAAAAATCTAAAATGTTTGCAAAGAAATGTTTGCAGCAAAGTGTTGATAGATGTTTTTAAGTGTTAGATATTTTTAATCTTTAGTAATTTAGTCATTCTTAGAGCACATGAAGGCAGCATGTGTGTTTATATGGAATATGTGTGTTATATATTCTATACACTTTAGTAGTAGAGTAGTAGATGTAAAAATCTGTGTGATATTTTATCAGTAGATCTCAGGTGAAGTTAATTATGATTTACTGTAAACAGCAATTATGATATGATATGATGTAAACAGCAAAAGATTTAGTGCCTCGTCCAGCACATTTTTGCATAACAAATAACTGATTAGTAGTATGATGTAGATTTGTAGTTTCTCTCTACGTGACTTATTATGAAAGATGTTTGTTTGAAAGTTGTTCTATATATGTTTGCCCTTTACTAAATCTCGAATTCAATCTTTATCTATTTTGACTTCTTTAGTAAAATTGACATTTGTAAAACAATTTTTTTTAAATATTTTCTGTAGACTGTGCATGTTCTTGCTGGCAGAAGGGATAGAAGGAATAACACCTGATACTTGGACACATACCTGGAACTTTGGCATGACTCCTTTCTTAGTCTTGATCGACATTTTTTCATCTGTCTGTCTTTAGGTTCATTAGTTCAGGTCTCCCGGACCTCAGCCAGTGAACAGTGGCATTCCTGTATTGTAGCTGCCACTGGTTTTTGTTTCTTGTGTTTTGAAGTCACATGTCTGGTTCTAGGTTTGGAGCTTTTGGATGCAGGTGGACTGAAAGTTTTCTCTTCAGTCTGTACCTGCATTTCCTGGCAATCATGTTGAGTGTTGTGTTTATGCTCCAGTAATGAAGTTTCCAGACTTTTCCATTTTTCAGTCCCATCTTAGACCACATCTTATTTGATTGTGTTTTTCTGGAGTAATTCTATCTATTTTATTCTTCGTTGTATCCCTGTACCTCTGCAGCAGAGGAATCTTCCATAACTCATATTCATAAACAATATTCAAGACAGAAATGTTATTCAAAAATTTTAAGTCATTACATTTTGGGAGCAATATATCTTCGGAAGCATTATTTCGAATTTTTTATGGTTTAGAATTTATTATAAATACATGGGTGGTGATTTATGGAGTGCAAACATATTAAGCCTTGCAGCAGTCAGATATTATCTTAATGTTTTTGGGATCACATGGGCTGAATTAATGAATGAAAGACTTAATGTAGTTGGCATGACTACACAAGAGTTCATTATAAAACCATAATTTAAGTTGCTAATCTCGTTCTTATGCTACTTAATTAAATCTAGTTTTCTTCTAAAAGCCTGATATGTTTTATAATTAAAGGATTATTTACCTCATGGCTTGGGCTTATTAGGATAGAAACATGCAGAATCTTTTGTCTCACACTTCCACGCCTCTTGAAATGTAATGTAAACGTCAACTAACTGTTTATTCAATTATTTATTAATTCCATTGGCTGTGCTTCAAAAGAATTATATCAGCCATTATTACATGAATGCTCCATGGAATACTTAACGGTGGATATTTAATGGTTGAAAGTTTCATGTTACATGAAGGGTCATGGTTGAAAGAAGCCAGTTTTCAATCTTGAGATTTATGGGAAGAAAATCACATTAGATGTTTAAGCATACCGGAGACTTTTGAGCAATTCTTTCTTGAAGTGTTATGATCCTTCGACAGTGACCTACCCCACTCTTTCACACTCTCAAGCCTTTCTCATAACACTCTGAATCCAATCAGTTTCACACTGCCTGTCCTTTAAAAAAAACACGTTCGTTGACAACACTGTGCTCGGTGCAGTACGGTCAGCAGTCCAGCTCAGCCTCTGATTAAAACCTCCATCTGCAGATGAACTTCAGTTCAGCCTGTGAAGTCTTTGACTGGAGGGGGAGTTGTAGAGCTGGGAGAGGCACATCTTCTCATTACTGTTCGTGACAAAAATAGTTCCCTCGCCAGCATGAGCGTTGCTTTATGATTATGACTTGATAGTCAATGTCAGGTCACAGTTTCATGTCTGATGGAGTCACATTCAAGGTCAGAATAAATGTGATGAAAAGGGCTAACTATGTTCTTCAGAGAGTGATGAAAGAAGCTTTTATCATATATTTCATGCAATGAATCCCAAAAATCAGACTTGATCGTTAAGTGGGATAATTTTCTTTTTTCCATGCTGTAGGGTCGTGTGTAACAGCAATAGAGCACAGAAGTTATTGTGCACAAATTTTAGCTGGTCTGTTTTTGGAGAATAAATAAAATGTTTTAAAAACAAATAAATAGGATAATGTATTGCTTTAATATTTTTTTAAATATGGGTTAGTATTAGTTATCTTTTAACAATTGCAACTTAGTGGTTAATCTACTAGACTAGTAATCTACAGACACTGGGTTAAGTTTCACCACTGCAAGGTTGCCAGATAGATAGATAGATCTATAAATTGATAAATGGGTGGATCCATTATATATATCAAAAAGGGTTCAGAATTAATTACACTGTAATTTACAGGGAAATAAATTGCCGATTGTATCATGCACTTCGATTCACTGTTACTCTGCTTGACTTTGAGTAATAATTAATGTTTTCTCTATCAAATTAATTAAACTCAACTCATCAAAAATAGGTTAATATTAGACTTTTATCTGACCTCCACAGAGCATATCATTATTCAGTCATTTAAAAACCCGTCATGCAACAGGCTAGGTTAGAGTCTGATAACTGAAACTGATTGTGTGTCGCTTAAACAAAGACAGAGCAGTTGTAACAATCAGGTTTAAAAATATGCCAAACATATTAATGTGTCAAATGATGGCACACGATAACCTAACACATCCTGAAAGAGGCTCATCTTTTATCTCTGTGTTCTTTTAAAATGTCATTATGAATACTGAATTAGAAAAGACACCACCAATAGTGTGTGCTACTTAGCTCTTGTCTATTATCACTTGTTCTGACCGTCATTCATAAGACAGGTTTGTGTCCTTGTGTGGAGTCTATATGCACTGGATTGTCTTAAGTGTTGATGTTATTTGCAGTAACATACTCAAGAATATCCCAGATCATTTGTTTGTGCCTGCTATTTTCTCATAATAACGTTAGTTTGTGTTTCAGCAAGAGAGATAATGTTGTATATGCACTGCATGAAATAAATCTTTTGTTTGAGGTCAAATTTGAGGCTAGCATTGGAAATGTTTCATTTTTTTTTTTACTGAATTAGGCTTTTAAATAAATAATATTCAACCTTATTGGCATCTTTCTACCTTGGTCAACAGATGCATCACCATCTGTCAGCCCTAATTGACAGGTGATACAAAGACTTATTTAAGTCCTTTAATGGGGTTCATAAAAGCACTGATTTTCAGCAGTGAAAATCCTTTGAGCTTTAGGTTCCTGAAGATATTGGCTTGAGTTTAACTGTTTAAATGTGCCCAAACCTTTTTTACTCCAATTTAAAGTGTTTCAGCGAATCCAGATTTGACGAGCATGGATCAAATTTTACTATCATCACTAATTACATGGAAATTCAATCAAGCTTCTAAGAAAGACTATAAAGTGGTGGTTCAATATTCTTTTGTTAGGTGAATTTTACCATAAAGATTTCATAGTTGTGTTCTATTTCAGTTGAACTTAAAACCCAAGCTGTTACATCTGTTTCGTGGCAATGAAAAGTTTAATTAAATGATTTGACTGAAAGAGAGATTGGAGTTCCCCAGTGTTTAAAAAAGATGCTTGTATTAGACATGCAGGGTTCATAATTGCAGATTTTTATTTATCTCTCTTTGATATCATCCACAAAGTAGCAGAGAAATGAAGACGGCCTAACATATGGCAGAAGGCATGCTGAGGTGGCCCTGAGCACACTTGTCTCTTTGAGGTGGTGATTAAGGAGCTGATGGGGTTTTCTCTCTGTCTGTCTGTGTGTGCAGCTCTTTACTGCAGCACCCCTGATTCCCCCCTGCATGGCTCCATCAGCAGTCAGACAGGAGGCCATGTGAACAGCCAAGTACGCTGGGCCTGTGACCGTGGCTATCGCCTTGTTGGTAAGAGCACAGCTGTCTGCAGGAGATCACCTTATGGCTACTACACCTGGGATGCACCAGTACCTGCCTGCCAGGGTAAGAGCTTCTCATAAGAAGCACACCAGTGTAAGAGTTATGTATTCAGTCGTTGCCAAATCACGTTTACATATATCTGCTGATTGTAAAAGGTTGAAAGGTTGACAGAAATAGTGAAGTAGAAGAAATATTTTTGCTTTTTACGAGATTATGTGTGCTCCTTGTTATGTAATTGTACACAATAGTTAAAAATGAGTTTTTACCTATTGTCATCCGAACAGAAAGGACAGAGCCAACCTAAAGCATATGCGAATTACAGGGCAACTTAGGGTCCTTGCCACCAGTGGGTCCACTAAGCTATCATGATACGAAATGTGTTTTTAAAAATAATAAATTGCATTTAGCCGACGCTTTTATCCAAAGCGACTTACAATGAGCAGACAGGGTTAAGGGTCTTGCTC
>JAOUQU010418759.1:0-10907 GCA_028566735.1 Ammoglanis amapaensis
TCGGAACTCCAACTATGGAAAGCCATAATGATCATAATACTGTCTAATACACTACATGTGTTGTGTTACATTCTCTGCTCTTAATGCGATTAATTAATTACAGACCCTGTAATTAACTCGATGAAAATTTTTAATCGAGTCCCACCACTAACTTAAACTGATTAATTGTGTGTAACCAGTAACTATAGGTTCTGTCATGAATGTAATCACTGTCTGTAAACATTGGTTTTGGGAAGTCTGGTTTTACTGGGCAACATTGGGCATAAAGCAGGAATAACCTGAATAGGGTAAAGTGCATACTATGACCACTGACAGATAATAACACTGATTATTGAACCTTGTTGCTGTACCTGCCTGGGGGTGAAATATAAAAGCAGAAAAGCTCTTCTACGTTTTTTTCTGTATATAGTGGTCAGTATCTATCAAAAGTGAGCCAACAGTGGTAATGCAGTGACAGGGTCAAGGGTGGCCTAGGCTTATTGGTGGATGTGTGGAGCAAAGGCTGGTCTGCATGGTCCAATCCAACAAATGAGATAATGTAGCTTATGTTGCTAAATAAGTTCATTCTGGTTATGATATGGAATAGGTGTCTAAATACACTGTGCAACACAGCCTGTGTATTAGGAAGGTGGTCATAATGTTATGCATGATCTGTATATTATGTCTGAAGTTTTGAATATACAGGCAAAGTCATTCCTCATACACACTCACCAAGCTCTTAATTATGTGACAAAAGGTCATGTAATGATTTGGTACAGTGATTGTCAGGTGCAGCAGTGTTAATTGAGTTTTTATACTCCAATAACAGGATAAAAACAAACTTTATCTTACTCTTAATTGACTTTTTAATACTGATCATTATAGTACTTTTTGTAGGGATGACATGAAAGATAATTTTTTGTTAATATTCAATTTTAAGTTTTTTTTCTCTAGATTTGCATTTTATCTACAGGCAACTTACAGAAGTGTTCCCATAAACAAACATTACCGTTCTATAGCAGAAGGAGACTAATCAAATACAAAATCTAAAGATCCTTGTGTGCGTTTTTCTGTTGTTATTTTTAAAGAGGAATAACATTATTTAGTTTAAGTGATTGGTAAAGAGGTGAGTCTTTCTCCTGTAGTCTTTTATTATAGACTACTTTTTGATCGTTTTCTTTATTTGACATTATTTTTCTTCCAGCATTGACAATATGATTAAAAACCCTCCACAACACTGCTGCACATGAAAGACACAGCACACACCGGCATGTTATTGGGATCACTTTCAATTAGTAACTGAAAGGAAACTGGTTTCCACTAATGCAATCTGCATGGTAGGCGTAGCTTACAAAATAAAGATTGAATGTATATACTGGATATGTCTATTGCAATAAAATTCAAAATATAATTTGCTAGGCCTAATTTGCAGCCATGGATTTTTGGATAGATGCCATCATCGTTCATGGTTTGTTCTAACAGACACCTCCGAATCTATATTTATGTATGTCATGTTGGCTTCATGCGTGGAGACCCACATTTTGACCTCTGCACACCCTAGCAGACTGGAGGCCAATTTGGCTATCAGCGTTAGCCAATAATACCAACGAGAAGGTGCACAACTGACTTATACCTGGACGAACCTGAGCCAAACGTGATTAAGCTATTATGTGATCATGGAAAACTAGATCACTGTTATTTTATCATTATTATCATATATCTGTTTTTCCTTTTGCTTATTCAGATTGGAAAGATCCGGAAGACAGCATCTCTGAAAAGAGAGTATCACCTGTTGTTTATGATTATAACTTCAGTAGTGTGCTATCTACTGTGCTGGACTCCATACAGCGTGGTGGCCATTATGGCAACGTTTGGTCGGCCAGGAATCATCAGCCCTGTAGCAAGTGTGGTGCCATCCGTCCTCGCCAAAAGCAGCACCGTTATCAACCCGATCATTTACATCCTGATGAACAAGCAGGTACAATTGTATTTCATTTGAATCGTCTTTCCACAAACACATTTTACTTAATTATATAACTTTCTAAGGATTTCTGTCTGGAGTTTGCATGCTCTCCCCATGTCTGAGTGGGTATCCTCTGTGTACTCAGATTTCCTCCCACAATCCAAAGATTTGCAGTCAGGTTAAGTGGTGATTCTGAAATTGTCCTGTGTGTGCGTCTCTGTACCCTGCAACAGACCAGTGACTTGTTCAGGTGTTTAGTGTATTCGCCAGGATTAGGCACTTGGTAAAACTTGATGTTTCTGACTAAAACGTTGGTTTTATTCACGACAGAGAGATGTATTTTATTCATTACACAAGCTTCATCAGTAAACAAGTATATGTGGAACACAGTCATGGACAATTCTGTATCTCCAAATGATTTCACTTGCATATTTTCAACTATGGGAGGAAACCGAAGCACGTAGAGCAGGTCCATCATGTAGTTATACCAGTACTTGATTAGGGTCCTGATTAGGGTCATATGTGGTAGACATGTTGGGTGAATACACTGAAGACTTGAACAGGTCACCAGTACGTTGAGATGCACAGGACAATTTCACGATGTCTAACTTTGAACTGAGGAAAGAAATCCATACAGACACTCTGCTAAATGTTAACTATTATCGTAGCAACAGTTTTTTTTTTATTTTTTAAAAACTACTGGTTCCAGTGCTTGGACAGTAAAATTTAAATACTGTCTACCTTCTGTACCACCTTCTGTTATAAGGTTTCGAACACTCGTTGTGCCCCCATCTCACTGCTGTTTATTAAAAGTTTTGTTTTATTTTAATATGATGTGATAAAATAGGGAAAAACAAGTACAGTAGCTGTAAACAGTTTATTGACATTAAGGATCAATAGATGCTTAAAATAACCTAGTCAGAAAGAAAGATCTTGACTTTAAAGAACCAATCTCACAGCCCATTGTACAGATGCCTTATTCACCCAATCCAAAAACACTCAACACTCATTTGACATCTTCCCATGTGTTAATACATTATTATTTCTATCCAGTCACTTAAAATTAAAACTACAAATAAATAAATTACATACTTATTCCAGCTTATTCGTTATTATTTCATTACAAACCAAGAATTATTTACCTCAAAGAGCTCAATAGCTCGGCTACCTGGCATGCTGCATCCACATTTCACTTTAAAAACTAGTTACGAAATAAACAGGAGATGACGAGCACAGTTTGAGATAATAAAAATGTAAGGTCTCTGTTCCTAAAACATGTCAACACCACAGTTGAGAAGATTTTTGTAAAAAGTTTCAGGAAGCACATTCCACAGTGGCAAATTGAATACGTTTCCCTCGATGGCTGTGAAAACAAGTTACGCCTGAATGAAGTGAGCAATGTGCACTTCCATCATGGCTGACGCCGCGAGAGCCTCGTGATTTTTTCATGGGATATTAAGTGAGAGACAAAGTGAGAGTTCAGTGGTGGGTAAAAAGCCCATGTTAAAAGTGCCTTGCAAAAAAGCCAGTCCACAGAGCGAATATTTCTCAAGTGTTTTCAAAATGAACCTCTTGAGGCAGTCGTCCGTCTATTTAAGAAGCAGAATAATACACTTAAGTTCTAGTAGATCAAGATCATACACACACCAGCTCCAGAAGAACAAAACAATCCACAATTTAATACATTTAAAGACGATAAAATGATCAGTGCCCAGGTGGCATCGCAGGATTTTCAACTGCAGTAACGCTGAGTTTTTGAAGTAATCAGTTTTAAACTTACAGCTGATTTATACTTCTGCCACCGTGACGCAAAGCGTGTGTCACAAGAAAGTACCACAAGAAGTTGCGATGCAGACATATGGTGTGTACATGCTTGTAGTTAAAGTAGTCGCTCACTGCATATGCCTTAAAGTTTACGATGTTTCATTACATGATCCAGCCTTTAGTGAATTAAGTTGCAGTGCTTATGACCAACTATAAAAGGAAAATGATGCAACACAGAACTATAAATCAGCCTTTAGTGTGTAATAATAGTGTTTAATGTGTAAGGATCCTTACCGGCAAAAAAAGAGGTGTCTGGAAGGGTGGAAAAAGCATTTTGGCATAAGGAAAAATGAGGAATCCCCCCCCCCCGCACTGCAATAAGTGTGTGTGTATGTGTGTGTGTGTGTGGGTGTGTGGGGGGGTGTTAATAAAAATGCGAAATCCACAAAAATGATCCGTCATTTAATTTTGTAAACACATTTAGATATAAATTAGGAATGATAGGAAATTGGAATTAACATATTTTTGCTGGCCTCTTGTGAAGATGGCAGATTCATAATGGAGGACTGACTTATACCACGAAGAAAAATAACATAAAGATTCCTAATTAAGCTACTGAAGAGACCGACACCTGCACGACACGTAAAACAATTCTGAATTTGATACCTGCAACACACTCCAGATAAGTTAGAACAGAGATGTGTTTAGCACCATGCTATAAACTTTCCCTTTTAATAGTCTTGTGAATGTATTGGGAATTGTGGACACCAGTTACACTTAGTGGAATTTTGGTCCATTCTTGCTTGACCACACTGTCACAATGAACCCTCTCGCAGTTGCTCTAGAATTTTCTAATAAAAGATAGATCTGGACTGGAGATGGGCCTGCCAAGAACACACATTCTATAGTTGTTGGGCAAACAGAATGAGAAATGGGCGGCGTATGTGGATCTTCAACTGCTGTGCAAAAAACCCTGACTGGCAGGTGAAGAGGCGTCTGGCAAATGAAGGATCTCCCAGAATAAAAGTTCAATATAGTATGTTAAATTAGGAGAAAAGGGCAGAATTATACATAACTATTTCTTTTTTGACTTTTAGCCTTTAAATAAAAGTTCAAGCATGTCAACAAGTCACAGATTCTTCTTTTTAATTCGTGAGTTTCACAAAACGAGTGTTCCCAGCTTTTCTGGAAATGGGGTTTATGTGCACAAACAAGTTTTGTTAGGGACACTCAAGACTGCACCTTTTGTGTACCTGGAGAGGTAGATGTTGGCAAAAACTCATTACAGAAAGAAAACTCCATCGCAGAATACCACTTAACTAGCACAGAGTATAAAAGTAATTCAACACAATTGTTGCAAATATTGAGTATGATTGGAAATATAACAATGCTTGATGATGCTGGTCCCAGGTCCTTGATAAAAAAAAGCCATAATTTGTTAAATCTGTATGATCAGAGTGATCGACTGTTTTGACCCCTAAATACAGGAGCAGCAGAACGGAAACAAAAGTGGTCTGCTCTTAATAAATGAAGTCCCGTGTTTCCATTATGTAACCAGAATTCTTTACATTTCTGTCAGCCACAGAAACAAGACCCTTAGTTGTTCTGTTAATTAACGACAATCAAGAACATGTACAGTATGTACTTAGACAGGAAAATAAAACTGCTGGTTGTTCACATCTGTCCAATACCTCTGTATCATAAAGACTGTAAAATAAGATTGTTGTGTATTTGTTGTTAGTAGCCTATATTCACACTGTTGAGTCACTTTATTATGACCAGTTTTTATTTTGTTCATGAAGAAAGTCACAATCGAGTTGGCTTGGTGGGTACATTACGTGTGAAAGGCATTCTGAACTGATTCTTGTAGATCACTAACATCCAAGCATACATAATAATCATCCTCAGCATGGATAGCATCTTCCATCATCAACTTCTAGACGACAACTAGAAGTGTCCAGCGCTGATCCATGAGCGAGGCTTATATTTCCAAATACTACAGACTAATCCTTCCCTACATGCCCACCAGCAGCTGTAGGGTGCAGATTCCTGTGACAGGACCTCACTAGCACTAACATTCCCGTTAAAACCGTTGGCTATTAACTGGTGGACATAATCATGACTCGACAGTGTATAATATAGCTAAGATGTGGCACGTCTGGAATGAATTCAGTGTACGACTGAGAAAGTTTACACACTAACAGGGAAGCACTATGTGAGAGATACGCATGATTCTTCCTCTGCACAGAAAAAAAAGAAAATACTGAAGCAGAGGATGTTTCTATTACAGGAAACACTGATGGTCTGAATGTGTGGAGGATCACAGAAACATTTTCAGAAAAAAGGGCTGCACTGGTGCTTCAACTCCCAGCGTCCACAACTTCAGAGACATACAAACATTAATACAAGAACAATGACATTTTTTAATATAAAAGCTGTGGCACACAAAGCCAGTGCTCTGTCTTATGTCTAGCACTTCTGCACCTTTCCCGAACAAGTTAAATCGTCAACAGAGTGCAGTTTCTATATAACATAACTTTTCCATTTTCTCTATTCAGCAGACGCCTTTATCCAAAGCGACTTACAAAGGCCCAACAGTAGTAACCTGCTTTGAACCTTGTGATTACAAGTCCAGTGCTTTAACCCTTAGACTACTTACCGTGCTTTTATTGGTTCATTATTTTGTCTACACACATTTACACACACTAGTGAACACATGTGACCGGCACACGGGAAGCAGTTAGGGGTTTCAATGCCTTGCCATGACCTGTTGACTCACAAAAACGAACTGGCAACCTTCTGATCAAAAGCCCAGTTCTCTAACCACCAGGATACGGCTTCCCCCAAATAATTGATTAATGAATAACAAATGATCCATCCAACAACGATGATCCATTATTGTGTGGCTCGTGATTTCTAATGTTGATCCGGCATAGTTTTTATGCTGATGCCCTTTCAGATGAAGCCGCCACCCTATTTATCTAAACTTACCTACATTCCTAGTGGCTAGGGTAGCACAACATGTGACAACGCTAAGATTTATACCATGGAGTTTAGATGCTTGGCACTAGTGTACTAGCGGAAAATCTTGCTGCTTTACCTGGGTAAATTATTTGACAGCGATCTACAAACTCTTTAACGTTTTGTGAGACTACTAGTTTATACATCAATGCCTCCCATACCACAAATACTCCATAAATACTGGAAATACTCCACACTGCATACTTTGGGTGGTCAAGTCTTCCAAATACTACCCAGGCTTCTTAATTTCTCACTTACACCCAACCGCAGGGGCCAAGCAGTGGCAACTGGGTAGTGGTGAATCAGCAAAATAGTCCAGTACCTTTACCACTAGGCTATTTCTGCATCAAGTGCCAACTAAGTGGATGAACACACATACATTTGTTTAATTATTGTCCATAATACCACTTCTTTATCCAGGTCGATGGTGGATCAGATTCATTGTGCTAAAGGCAATACACACTCCAGACTGGTCTCCTATTTATCACAGGGCAAACACATTTACATGTTTGGGATGATGTTTGTTTTTAGATTTAAATACTTTTTCACTTCTGTGCTTTTTACACACAGTGAAACAGACATTTACACACACGCACACACTCACTAGAGGCAGTGAGAACACATGCCCAGCATGGTAGGCAGCCCTAGCCACAGCACCAAAGGAGCAGTTAAGAATTCGGTGCCTTGCTCAAGGGAATATAATTCGTGACCTGTCGATTCTCGGAATCAAACTGGCAGTCAAAAAATAAATAACGTTAGACTGGATTATTGTAAGAATCAGTAACACTCTAAAACGTAACATTGTCTCGTAGACGGTGTAAATAAACTCAACAGATCTAAGAGAAAGGACAACGATGGGTGTATGTTAGTCCAACACTGGCTTGGTGTGTCAACGCCTTTATGTACAAGGTCAGTCTAACTAATCAGTAAACTAAATACTCCCACATGACTAAAATCAATTATGCTCAAATTGCCCCAACATGGGGAAAACTAACCAACAATAGTTCAACATGTTACATCAACAGATATTTCTAAACCGTGGGGAACATGTTAAACTGACAGATGGACTGAAAAGGTGTATGTCCGATTCAACAACACCCCTGAGTGAAGCCCCCAGTTCTGTTAGTTCCCCAGCCCCAGTTTATACAAATACCATCGTGCCATTTCCATCATAGCTCAATGGCACCTCCTTAAACACTGAGTACTGAGTATACACAAAAACTTGTATCTTCATCAGTACATTAAAAAAAACTATTTACATATTAAATCGAACCCAAGGTGACTGTAAAAACCTTCAAACTTATAAAGTTTCTACACACTAGCTATTCATTCGCTTTTGACTGACTCCAAGAAAGTACCTGTAAGCTCCTGGATCCCAAAACACGGGAGGATAACCAGGCTGTGCAGGATTAAAGACTAGACTGTCGGAATAACCACAGTCGGGTGTAGTCATATTGCCACAGGACTGAACTAGACTCTGATAAAAGTAGTAAACCGACTTATTAGCGATATTCCTTATTTCACTGAGTGCTCTAACATGATGGAAGATTTGCTGAAATGTCAGCTAAAGAAGCATTATGTATTTTGAAATATACATAATTATGGCCCGATATTTGCGTAAGAAACGCCTAGAGTGAGATTGTTTGGTGCGTAAAATATGAACGAATGCCTTCTGGCTTTCTATATAAAACACATTTTAAAGTATACCGCTGTGAAAGTAAAACAACCAAAGTGACTTAATTCTAGATGTCACCATTCTCATGTCTAATGAACAAGAATAACATTAGAAGCTGTTAAACTATCCAGAATGGTGACACCTACTAATATTTAAAATTCACAAGTTCCTCCATATTTCCGACCTTCATCAGACACAGAAATAAACCCATGTGTCTGACGACAGCTAGCTACACTAAAATCACCAGGTTTAAAAACAGCTTCACTATGGCAGACCTATTGCTACCCGATGACGTCTAATCACAGAAGGCTCAGAAAACGCAACGTTAAAAAACAGTCAACAAGTGCGTAGTAGTTCTATCTCTAAAGACTGTGCTGGAGGACCCTCGGCAGGGGTTGTATTTAAGCCCAGCTCTTGGGTCGTTTATTGCAACCTTCTCTCTGGCAGGCAGAGTTCACGGGCCACAGTGGACGGTACTGAAGCCAGGGACTGTGATTTTGCCTTTTTTGTGAAGATCCTTAATCGAGCCATTGTTGATGCGCTGGAATAGGTTTTTTTCGTAGAGCAACGGGTGATAGGCACCCAGCGTGCAGGCAGCGTCGTAGTAGTTCTCGTAGTAGTGACACAGGTCGGTGTGTCTAAGCGATGGAATGAACTCGTACACGTGGACCTCTTTACACATGGACATCATCAGCAGGATGCCTGAAATGCACACACAATGTATGTATTTATACATTCATGTTATTTACATGATGTTTAACACACGTTAAGGTTAGTCAGATCACACAGTCAAGGACCTCACTTGCATGTCTTTGGACTGGCACTCATGGAAAAGAACCAACACAATATTAACCGTCTTTCTATCCAAATGTTTTGCAAAAAATCACTTAGATCACGTGTCAATGCGCTTCAGAAAAACAAGCAAGACGAAGAAATTTCAGTTATGAGGAATCAACTGAACAGATTCATTATACTGGTTGACTCATTGAATCGGTTCCTTAAACCGAAACAGAATTGCCAGCAGTACCATTACCGTGCATGTACTGTTAGGAATTGAAGTCGGGAACTCTTTGATTGCCACACGCACACCAGGAGCCGGACACGGAGGACTAACTTTAAGCAAGACTGAATTTTAATGACAGAACTAAAACACAAACAGCAACAGAAACACGAAAACTTGATCTGGCGATGAGCCTGGGGGAAACCCAGGCTTTTATGCACCAGTCTATTAGTCCTCTATCGCCCTCAGGTGCGCCTCGTCAGGGCGTGACGACCGGAGGGGCGTGACCGAAGGAGGAGCCGTTCGGGTGTGGGGGAAACACTGTTCCTCACATGTATAGAGAGTGGTCAACTATTCTTGTGCTGTACCCCATTCCAAATTACAGATGAGTCCAGTAAAATCATGAGTATAAATGGACATTTAGAGCTTGACCCATCACCTTTTATTCACACTTTCCCACTTCATCAAGCGTGAAAACTTTTTTTGGACAATTTTTCAAATATTGAATTTTCCCCATTTGTTTTTTTAATGTGCTTTTTCAAAATTCACAAAAAAAACTGGTAGAGGATTTTAGGTGGGTAGTGATGTCAGTGGTGAGCTTCGTTTAGAACAATATAAGGACGAGGATGTGTGTACACAAAGATGACAAACTCTCAACACTTTTCATTCTCTCTTCCTGGCCCTTCTAGTTCTACAGATGTTTCCTTACCTTGTTCGGTTGTAAATCTAAATCTATGGAAGAGAGCCAATCCTTTGCCTGCAAGACCACAGTGACGCGCAACATTCTGGACAACACTGTGGCATGCACCGACGAGACACCTAGAGACCTACAGGAACCAAGCTGCCGAATGGTGGATATGAGGCAAACCAACCTGCCGGAGCTCTCCCTGTGATTCTTTATTTGGTTTGTGTGTCTGTGCCTCAGGTCAGTTCGTCTGCCCGTGCAGCTTTTGTTTTACATGTGGAAGTACACATGCTTTTTTATCGAGCATCACTATTAAAAGTGAAATTTAATTGATTAAGTTTTATTGCTGAGGCTTTAAGCTTTGTGACTCAACTGTGAAAGGTATAATGGATAATGTAGTGTTGTTGAATAGCATCTTAGTGTTATAATATTTTGCAGTTTCAATAAATGCTAGTGATGAATGAAACATAAAAAAATGTTTAATGACTTGAGATCCACTTTCAATAGCAGAGGGTGCTGCTGCTATTCACGGAGTTTTCAAATTGGACTAAATTCAACATTTTTGTGCAGAGTTTGTACCTACCACAGAAATAAAACAGCACTCCTTAATTAGATCAATCAAATGTCATCACAAATGGTGGCACGGTGGCTGAGTGGTTCAGCACTGTCGCCTCACAGCAAGAAGTCCCGGGTTTGATCCCCGGGTCAGGTTGGGGAGATTGCATGTTCTCCCTGATTCAGCATGGGTTTCCTCCGGGTACTCCGGTTTCCTCCCACGGTCCAAAAACATGCACTAGGTTGATCGGAAATGTGAAATTGT
>JAOUQU010418778.1:0-10904 GCA_028566735.1 Ammoglanis amapaensis
CCAGATGGCGCCAAACTCACCCCACACTGCAGGCGACCCTCAGGGGAGGCTGAAAGGACGAGACCACTTCCCAACAGGGTGAATGCTTTTGTAATGCAAACTTTTTGCAATATATTATTATGCTACGCAAAACTTCCTTTAAAAAGTTGCTTAATCTTTTATAAAAAATAAATTACATTTATCTTTACAGTTAATATAGCATGTAGAAACACAAACTTTTTATAGTATTAGACTGTAAGACCACAAATTTAATTTAAATAAAAGGATATCATGCTATTCTTCATAAGATGCTTAACTTGTGCAAAATATGTAAATTAGTCAATAATTACTTGAAGTAAAATTTTAATACCTCGATCATAATCTTTGCGTTCCCGATCTTCATAGCGATCACTGTTCCTTCGTGGACCATCTCTGTATCGGTCTGATATATTGCAAGAAATGTTTCCAATTTTATAAAAAACAGAATCATCAAACATTGCAATAATAAAACATTGCGTTCAAACTGACCTTTGACTTTGTACACCATCTTCATAAGTCAGCTTTCATTCCATTATTAACCACTTATCTAATCAAAGTGATGCTGAAGCTTAGCTTTTTAATAAACACTTTAATAAGCACACCGAAACAACCTAAACTGGTCGCCATCGAAGGGGAGGTGCACATACACACCTACACCCATTCACCTTCTGGGTAATTTAGTGCCTCAGATGAATCTGAGTTCAGGTTTGTGCATAACCGTGACAGAAAAGTACAGCAGCCGAGTAAAGTAACACAGACATAGGGAGAACATGTAAACTCCACACAGAACGGGCCCAGGCTGTCTCGCGTGTGAGGTGACACTGCTACCACCTAGCCACCATGTCACACCATTCATGTCAGGGGATTAAAAAAGTATGGAATATGGAAAAGGTTGAACATTTCTGACTGTTCTGGGAAACACAACTCAGAGGAGAAAAAAGTGCTTACGTTCTCCATAATCATCATCTCGCCGTGGTCCATCATCCATGTCACTGCTTCGCCTAGCTCTCCAATCAAAATCGGTTTTGTCTGGCCCTGTATCACTACCACGATTACGGTCTCGACCTGACATGGAACGATCCTCTCGCTCTGAACCAAATAAAGAAAAAAAAATCAGTGATCATAAAGTAACCTGAGCTTCAAATGTCAGAGATCAAACACACCTTTCTCATTGGACTGATCAGCAATGTCAACACGGATCCGACGATTTCCCAAGTTCTGAAGAACAAGAAAACATGCAACAGGAAATCTTAAAATGTGCTACTTTAAAATGTAAATTGATGAAAATAAACCAACCACATTGTCAACAGTGTACTAAAACACAAATAAAGCATATCGATTTTAGTTTGAATTTAAATGATGTAAGTACATGTTAAAAAAATTGATTTCATGAAACTCAAATAGCCTTCAAGACTACATTAAACAAAATTTTCTATTTTGTTTAAAAATTGTTGAGTTGCACACCGTATGCATATCTTTTTTGTGAATAGACTTCAGTGTAGCCAACTTAGCGACTTTATTTCATGACTTTTCAAAACCTCTAGCAAAAAATCAAGCGACTTTTTATGGTGTTAGTTGAGACTTTTGGAGAAAGAGATGAGCAAACATGCGTTTTTTAATTACTGTCGTCAGCGATTGCTGTCCTGAGGCCTGTTCCACAACACGCACAGTGCCTGAGCACAAGCTGCCTGATAATAATACGCAGTTTTTTGGCACATCATCTACTTATTCATTTAAATCGGCTCCTTCAGCTGAACCTGCCATAAAAGACCAAAATGAAGATGACCTACTCTTTCTGTGAGCCAGAACAATTTGTGTATAATAGGTATAACAAAAAAAACTTTTAAAAAACTTTGTCACATTTAACATTTACCAACACGGCAAAAAACTGATTTATGAAATTTACATAAGATTCATTTATATAACACAAAGCAATACAGTCTTGAAGTGATTTCTAGAAGTGACAATTTCAAAGAAAACATAAGTTGTTCATTTGTTCAGAGTTCATTTTTAAATGTAACACATTTAGGGTGTTTTTACTTTTTATTCGTCCACAACATTTTTCCTTTACAAATTTAAAAACACACATTATGTATATTATGCGATGATGTCATTTAGCGACTACTAGCAATTTTTTGGACAGTAAATAACTACTTTTCTTACTGAGGAGTTACAACAATGATATACTTGATATGATCACATACAGAGTCCCTGCAGATTAGTTCTAGCAATTCTTTGTTGATGCTTGAATGGATTTTGGTGCTTTCAGAAATGATTTTCAGAAATTAATTTCTTAAATTGTACCTAGATGTTTGTTCAATTTGTTTACTTTACAACATGGACACTAAACATGCTCGTTACAAGGTTTTTTCAAAGTAGACGCACAGTAGTTACTGTGTGTGTCAATGAACTACAATAGAGCTGATTTTCACATTTGACACATTTGTTGTGTGAAACCCTAAAAGCGTTACCTCCTCATTTAGATTAAGTGCCTGTAGAAGAGATTCCACATCATCAAACTCTGCATAACCAAAACCTTTCAGTCGTTCTGGATTACTGGATTCCCTTGGAAGCCGTACAGCACTAATCTGCACAAACAGTGAAAATGGTCTAAACATCATAGTGTTTAATAGCTTGTACTCATTCTGCTAGTAAAATTCAATTACTCGGTTAAACTGACTAAAATACAATATACAAAACATAATAAAAACCTAAACAGTGAATAGTGTTATTAAGATTTAAAATTGTTTGAACATCTGAAAATTATTATATAATTACTTACATCTAATTTACATTTAAAATTAAATCCACATTAAATCCAATGTGTTCAGTGAAACACGCATTAGGAGGCAGTACTGAGCACGTGTCTGAGGCTGTGACCATCCTAGCAATGGTACAAAGAAAACAGTTAATGATTAGTTGCCTCGCTCAAGAGCCTTTTAATTATGACCTGTCGACTCTCTGAATCAAATCAGCAACCTTTAGATCAGAGGCCCACCAAGTAACGACTACACCAACATAATCAATACAAGTACTGCATGTTTGATAAAATGTAAAACATCACGTTAAAATATTAATGAACAACCAATAAACTAACAAAATTCATCTTGTGGTCACCGGTTTATTTATATATAGCAAACACTGTCATTAACATTTTTTGGACATCAGCACAATTATGTAAATTAGGGACTTACATTGAGTCCTCGAAAGAAGTTCTTGATAGAATCTTCAGTGACATCATAGGGCAAGTTACCCAGAAAGGCTGTATAGGGTGGGCACCGTGGCAGACGTGAGCGATCGACATTTGGTTCACGGGCAGCACGAGGCGCCGTAGGGAGGATGGAGCGATCAATGGGTGGTGCGCGGTACACATCGTCTTCAGTGTGCCATGTTGTGGTAACTGTCAGAGAAATTGTTGGGATGGCTGGTCATCTTTACATGCTATATATCTACAACACACAAGTCTACAACACACGCATCTGTTGCACAACACCAATATAGACAACCCCAATTGTTCCTGCTAACGAGAGAACAGCAGGCCGGTGAATAGGGCAGTAAGTGGTTAGGAAACTAGGCACCGGGCAATCACTCAAAATGTTGACTAACAATGTAATTGTAAGTCAATTTGAATAAATGCGTCTGCTTAATGCTGAAAAAGTAAATGAAATGGTGTATTTAAAATGTCAGCACTGATGTGATAGCACCACATGGACTGCACAAATTCCAAAAATGTCATTTAAAATCAATTATTTGAATTTATTAACAAATATGTAGCTTTATTAACAACTGATTAGCTTAACTATTCTATTAATTATATCTGGGGAACTTTCTAGATTTATGAACAACAAACTAATTAAACAAATTTTTGTAGTCGTACCATCTCCTTCAAGGTCATCAGTTTCATCTGCCCAGCTAGTAGGCTTGGCAGGTGCATAACTTGGGACTGAGCCGCCTCCACTGTCCTCTGCCAAGAAGTCAGTTAGAGTAAGGGTCTTCCCCTTCTTACTTTTCTTTTTAGCTGAAAAAAAAAATCATTAGTCTAAAACTGCATACAGAATATGCACCTCATTCTGAATTTTTACATGCTTGTACCACACACCTGTACATATAGAGGTAAATGTTTCAGATCACTAAACAAATCTAATATTATACAAAGACAATAAATTTAATATTAGAAATTGTCGTAAATACAAAATGTAGTATATTTAATGTTTATTATTAAAGAAAAAATGCAAATCTACAGGGCCCCGAGTGAAAAAGTGATTGCACTCTAAACCTAATAATAACCAGCAATGAGTCTTTCACAATGCTGTGGAGAATTTTTGGCCCATTCGTGTTTGCAGAATTGTTGTAATTCAGCTACATTTAGAGTTTCTGAGCATGAACCTGCTTTTTAAGGTCATTCCACATCATCGCAATCAGATTCAGGTCAAGACTTTGTATAAGTCTTTATACCATTTGAACAAACATAAATGTACCTAACTGGATTTTCTTGGGACAACGGACCCATATATACTGTAAGTCTGATGTCCACTTGATTACTGAGGATTTCTAACTGAAATGCCGCTGTTTGCAAACAGCATTTCCCCAGAGGATCATACAAGTGATAACATCGCAACAGGGATGAGAGAAGCTGTGGCTGCTTGGAGCCTAGATGAGAGACGTCAAGTCTGCATTACAACAAAATGGTCAAGGCAGCTTCACTGAACAAGTAGACTGGGCTGCAGTGCTTTGGCCACAGACTACATCTTGCTGTTGGTAAGTTATGCCTATATTAAGGTATTTTAAATAACACAAAGTTTTGACTATTAACTGTTAAACATTAGTATTAGCCAAGTTAGCTGACCTTGCTAACATTAGCGGCTAACGTTACTGGCGAATGACATTCTCTGTAAATAAACTTTATAATTTAGAAAACAACAAACTGTCATTTATAAAGTAATGATATGATAAGTGTCTCCATTCACAAATTAGAAAATTAGGAAATTTCGAATTGGGGATGAATAAAGTACTCTCTCTCTCTCTCTCTATCGATCTAACAAGTTCTACCCCAATAACATTGAACGGATGTTAAACGAACATGCACCATGTATACTTACATTCAACTAACATACAAACAGTAACAGTAGCTTGTTTAGTTTTAAATGCAAATAATTGTTACAAGGACTCTCATTTAAAAACTGTAGGGCGCACACACACTAATAAAGTTCATGAAACATATTCTTTGAAAATGAATTTGTAACCTTTTTTAAAAATATGCAGAGAATACTATATGTTGTCTTGTTTTAATTCAATAAGCTTTTGAGCAATTTAATGTTCATATTATCATTGTTGTTGAAAGCCAAGAATTAATTAGTATTTTGTGCTGTCTTTGCCGTAGAAAATGCAGTAAAACACGATGAAAGCATCAATTGTCTTACAGGTGTCTGTATGAATCTGCAGATTGTTAAAGAAAATGTTCACCTATGTTAATTCCCTAATGTGACATTGAATATTGGTTTAATGTGGTTTCCAATGAGCACAAAAATTTAAAAGTCTGTATCTCCTCCTGTAGTCTTTCTAAAAGACATATATCATTCATATTTCTAAAATACCAGCCACTGAACATATAACCCTAGCTCTAAAGCAACTCCACTGGCTTCCTGTCAAGTAACGCATTTAATTTAAAATCCATTTCCTGGCCTTTGAAGCTCTTCATAACTTCTCCACATCTCTAAGATCTTCTACACCTCTACACTCCTGGTCATACTCTCAGAACTTCCTCAGCATTTCAGTTATCCACCCCTAGGGTTCGTCTGTCTACTATGGGGGCTCGGGCTTTCAGTTACTCAGCCCCTCATCTTTGGAATTCTCTTCCCCCAGACATTCGCACTATTAAATAATTTCCCATCTTTAGATCATCCTTCAAATCACACTTCTTTAAACATGCCTAGCATTTATTATGTAAACAATGAATATGTGTGTAGTAAGGTGTCCATAAATAAAATGTATTGTTGTTGTTATTATTATTATATAGGAGCCACTTATTTAAAATAATAAGCATATGTTATTATCTTATTGAATTTTGTCATTTTTGTAATTTTGGTCAACTCTGGTTTTTCCATCGTGCAGCCCTAGTTCAGAGCTTGGGATATTTTTTTATAACCTAACTTCTCCATAACCTACATTTCTCTACAACTTTATTTATGAGCTGTCACAGTCACCTTCATGATGTTTCGATCAATAGTGTCTCTGACAAATCTTTCAGGCCTTCACAGACCAGTATTAGTTATACTTATAATTATTTACAACAACAAATGGGTATCTAATAACAGGGGGCCGATTACATAAAAACTTTACATACAAACACACCAAAAAAACTATTGATTAACTAAGTGAATTGACAGGGACTACTTATGACTCCAGTGCTGCTGTTGATGCAGATTTTGTTGAAGTGTTTCAAACTAAAATCCCTAAAAATATTTTGAACACAGCATGTCTATGAAAAAAAAATCCTATATACATCACAAGTAGTACAACTTTATTTTTAAAAAGATAACTGACAGGGAGTTCTGATAAATAATAATATGGCTGTGTCAGCCTTTCCAGCAGCCAAAATGCCACTAGGTGCCTTTGTATCAAACAACACAGTCAGGGCATTCCAATCCTGGGCATCTGAGTCATCATTCCTGGTACTAAGCTCTAAATCTTAATCCCCATGTTGGAAACCCCATGCTCTATTCATATAGCGAATTCAGTGCCAGGCAGCAAAGAAGCCCGATTCTAGGTTAAAACCCAAGTATGTGTTGTGGGGATTATGAGTTTAACATCATTACTTGAAAATGACACCAGAAATAGAAAGCCAGTAGTGGCTCAATGGTTTTTAATAACCCTGCACTCAGATCCCCAAAGCCTAACGAACTAGAAAATGCTAAACATGTTAACAGCAGTCTTTGTTTAATTGCATGCCGATACATTTAGCAGCCAGTCAGATTCTTGTTCAGTCGTTTCTTATCCGTATACTTCAACTATAATACGGTATGGTTTACTAGTATGGAAGCACTTCTGTAAGTCGCTCTGTTTAAGTTGCCTAATAGGCTCATTTGACTAGTAAAAAGAATTACAAATAAGGGCCACACCTAAAATGTTCTTTGCTAAAGAAAAACACCTCAAACACTTGAAACGTTTGGTATCCACTCGTTATCCAGTTACCACAGCTACATTCTGAGTGGTGACTTTTTTCTTTTACACAGTAGATAAATACTGGAGACTAGAAAACTATAACAATATAACTATAACACTAACACTATAACTGTAGCAACTTTTTACTTTGATGTTAGCACACTGGATGTCATTAATGGATGATGTCTTTCAACTTCATGAGAAGCTTGTTAGTTGCTTTGCCATCAAACCCATCACGACTTCAACTTAACTGGGTTTAAGCCAGAAGATTATGGAGGCCAAGGCATCTGACACAGCACTCCACCACTCTCTGTTTTGGTTAAATAACATTATTTGTCTGGAGGTGTGTACAA
Organism: Ammoglanis amapaensis; assembly: GCA_028566735.1. NCBI lineage: Eukaryota > Metazoa > Chordata > Actinopteri > Siluriformes > Trichomycteridae > Ammoglanis > Ammoglanis amapaensis. The sequence goes on from JAOUQU010418778.1 coordinate 7,533, forward strand.
TGAATGAGATATGTCCAAATCTTTTACATGTACTGTACATAAAAGAACTTCAAGCTGAATATTTCCCCCAATTTCAAAAGTTTCAGACACGTCATGGACCAACGTTTTATTTTCAGTCTATGAATTAACTGATTTGTGTTACATAGATTGTTGGATTCCATGACACCTTAAGTTAGTCTACTTAATTTACAGTTTTCAAAATTTGTACAGAAGAAATCACAAAAATACAAAAAAGGAAGCCAGTAGAAGCATTTTAATGACTGACCCTGCTCTTAGACCCATGCGTGAAAAATTGGCAAGATTTGCAAAACCTACAAAGCAACACTTCCTTCAATATTTCTTCTTTAGACTTTAGACAAAATTTATCATCTGAGCTCCCTGATTTGGCATCGTTTTAGGCTTAGATTCCCTTCCTTAAATGGCCCTGTCTATTTATCCAGACTTGTGGCCAACTACATAATACCCTAGTTAAAGTATTGCTGTGGCTAGGTACATATAAGTTTTTTGTTGGGAAAAAATGGAGTTAAAAACCCATACAGACAAGGGGAGAACATAACCTTTCCAAACAGAAAAACACCCAGACAGCCCCACTTGGGAATCAAATCCAGGACCTTCTTGCTGTGTAGTGACAGTGCTACCCTAAACAACAATACACAAAAGTTATAAAGGCATAATGAAAGACACAATGTAGACACAAAAAGAAACTGAAACTAATTGTGCTTGTTTGTGCTATACAATTACTACTTGGCAAAACTATTTAAGTATACAAGCATTCTTCTGGTAAAAGCCCAAGCCCTTATAGGTTAGGTACTAAAAAAGTATTTTCATACAAGCCAGATTTTTGATAAAAAAAGAACAAGGTAATAGGTATGCTAGACATAGTCAGGTAGCAACACAACTTTAACCCAATATACAGGATCTACCCGATTAGTAAAAACAGTTTTTGCACAACAGTTAATTTAGTTAACATTTTAAATGCTTTATCTAATTACAATTTTTTGTATTTAATGTGCTATATGTCAGTAAGATACATGATCAAAACTCTCTTACAAACAATACAAATTGAATAAATAATCCTTTGGCTGCTCCCATTAGTGGCACCAATAACCAATTAAATTGCTGTTTTATATGAATGGTGCAATTGTATATATCTAGGTTTTGGAGCAGCATTACATGTGCAAATTAATATTAAAACATAATCCCACATATTTTATTACAAGTGGAACTTGAAAATTCTATCAACTTCACGAAAGCCAAAGTCAAAACTTTAGAAATGTGTCATTAGCGTCCGACCTCACAAATGCTGCTTTGAATGAATAATCTTGTAAACCACCTTAAAGAAAAAGTAAAAGCTGTTCCACCTATAGAAGTGTGATCAACTCTGCCAATGGATTTCTTTTTAACCCTGTACCCACACACACAGGGATTATTCATCAACATTTAACCCAAACTGTGCAGTGAAACACACATTTACACAAATTCATGAACACAATAGGGGGCAGCAGTGAGCACCCTGCAGTGTCAGTCCTAGCCACAGCACCCAGGGAACAGATACAGGTTAGCTGTCTTGTTCAAGGTCACTTCAATCATGACTCGTCAACTCTTCGAATCGAACCTACAATCTTCTAATAATAAACCTAGTCCTTCAACCACCAGGCTGCGACCACTCGCAGTGGCCCAAAAAGAAAAAAAATTGAATGGATGGATGGACGGATGGATGAACGTTACAAGCATAAAACGACTCTGGTCTTAACTGGTGAAAACAAATAGGAAACATATTCTTGGCAAAAGTATTTTATTTTTACACATATAACTCAATGTAAGATTAAATAAACGAGTCTTAGTAATAAGAGACGACAAGAGTGTCTGCGGCACTGTACAAAATATCATTACACAACACTAAAACTGCTTGGTCGATTTGTCTACGTGACACGGTCCATGTTAGTCCGCTACTAACATTTGTTTGAGCTCCACAGCACTTACTCCCTGTGTGCGTGCATGCATGTGTTAAGTTTAGTGTATTAAACAGGGAGCCTCTCCCTCAGAGCTTGTTTACACTCCATCTGAATGCCTGACACAACGAATGATCAATGGATGTTTCCTGTTGTTTTCTTCCTACATGTGACCTACATTATACTACATTAATGAGTGCTTACAGATTTGATACCAAACAGCAAACTATTTCATTTCAGCCCAAGCAACGCAAACGCTGTCAAAACACCACCGTGACACACTAAACGGAATCCGACTCAAAACGAAAGTGACATTTTAACCGATCACTTGTGATCTACACCGGAATGTTCCAGAACCACGGTGCACTGCTGACAGGTTAAAAAGGGTCAATGAAGGAAGAACTGAGTCGGTTAGTTTGTACATAAAGTACGACTAGCAACAACAATGCATGCTTCACTTCCTGCACAAACTCAACAAAGCTTCTACCCGTCACTGTTAAAGTCTTTGCATTACCACAACACCAAGTACGTTCTGGATTATTACAGTTCTGCGCAAAGCCCACGTCATGTCAAGAGTTTAATATCCGGTCGAAAACATACTCCTTATAATACTCACCTGACGCCGCCATGATGGAGAGCCAGTCCCTATCACGTGCTTCTGGTGACATATTGTCACGTGATTACCAATAACAACAACAAAAATAATAATAACAATAACAATATTTTTATTATTAATAATAATAGTAAACACAATAGATATAATTACTATAATTACAGTTAACATTATTATCTATAATTAGTATAAACATACAGTTTATGATCATCATAAATTCTTCTTCTTGTTGTTACATTGATTATTGTTATTTATAATTATTTAGCATTTAGCAAATTTGTAGATTTGGCATAGTAACAACAAATTCCTTTCAGACTGTCAGAGTTCAGACTGTCTACGCTGGTGTAGAAAGTCCCAGTGCTACTAAGAACTTTCATTTAAATTGCTTCGTTTAAAAGTCATTAAAATGATTAACTACTATTTTATTATTTATTATATAATTACATACTATTCAGAGTTGTAGTGGGTCCTAGACACAGGGCAAAATGACAGATAGCATCATGACACACTCGTACATCATGACACACACGCACGCGCGCGCACGCACGCACGCACGCACGCACGCACGCACGCACGCACACACACACACACACACACACACACACACCAGCAGATGTATTGCAACACAATACGGTCATGATCAATGACGATCTTCATGCTACGTTTGTTTTCTTATGAAGCTGAAGGCTTGATTCTTCTATCAACCTGGAAGGTGAGATTCTGCTGAATCGTGTAGCTGTACGATCCGGATGAGGTATTCCCAATCACCTGTCAGAAAGAATACAAATGTCCTGGTGGTTAGAGAAC
>JAOUQU010418787.1:0-10904 GCA_028566735.1 Ammoglanis amapaensis
TCTCTCTCTCTCTCTCTCTCTCTCTCTCTCTCTCTATATATATATATATATATATATATATATATATATATATATACTTTATATATCCCACCTTTTATGTCCAATCTATTTTTGAGATTTCCCCCTCCTTCCCTGTCTTTATATTGCTATTAATCTTTCTCTCTCTGTCAATCTCTGTGTATGTTTGTCTTTCTTTTTCTGTCTGTCTCTGTCACTATCGATCTAGCTATCTGACTGCGTGCGTGCGTGCGTGCGTGCGTGCGTGCGTGCGTGCGTATTTCTCTATCACTTTTAACAGAAGGTCCTGTAATAACCAGCTATAGAATCAGCTTGAGCTAAAATCATGCTAGGAGATTATGCTTGCTACCTTTATGTTGATAGGTCCAACTAGGCTATCGCTTTCCCAAATAATACTTAGAAAATACATAAGGTTTTGAATGGTTTAAAAAAAAAATATACAGTGATAAACCTACTACTTATATTCTTACATATACTTGTATATAAGTGGTAGCATCTTTGGAATTCAAAACTACCAGCTTAAAATTAGAACCTTTTTCTCAGTTTATTGCAGCCAATCTACTGCTTGGGACTTTAATGGCTCCCAAGATGGGCGAATATTCCCCTGGCACACACTCTCTCAGATTTGGTGTAGTCTACCAAAACCTTCATATTTGACCCCACTTCAGTATAGGGTAGCTTTTCATTTGCCATATTGAGATGTGTGCACTGCTCAACTTTGGTCTGTACTTTGGTTTTTGCGCACCTTAGTTTAAAATAGGAAACATATTTTAGATATAGTAAAATATATTACATTATGCAAAACCACTGCACCACTTTGTCATTTGACAGATTTATTATTTTTGTTTATCAAAAAGCAGGGCAATTTTGCAATATAATATCAAGTTATATTTTAAATGTTTTCAGTCAATTTGCTGATGAAAATGCTTGACTCTTGACTCCAGGACTCCTGGTCTCAGCAACCTTGTCTACAAAAGCTAACTAGAACTCAAACCAGAAAACAGCACTGCACCTGGCACCTGATACCCGCCACTCCATTCATCACAAAATTTCGCTCTTAAACCTGTACTCAGGACTTGTCAAAACACTGCACACTCATGATGTGGAACAAGTCTCGTCACAAGTATTAAAGTTTAATATACGATCCAGTACAAAATCAAGCATTAGATCAATGACTTGAGCAGGACCCCACAGCCACCTGCACAGAAGAGTCAAAACTGGCATAGAAGAGTCGAAGCAATTGCTGCCAGCATTTCAATCAACACCTACTGAATGAAACTCAACCTACCTAAAACATTATTTATTTTGCGTGTTTGAGCAAACGGTTGGTGTACTTTTACACATACTTTATAACCAAATGTTGCCAATTTCCACTCATTGAATCTTCGTGGTCACAGCAAAGCTATCAATCAAAAAAGTCTGACAAGTGCGTCATTAATCATTCCTTTCCTGGAGTGTATGAAAAACCCCACAAAGGACCAAGTGTGGTATAGTCACTTTTTCTACAGTGAAAAAATGTAATTCCATCTTTTTTTTAGCTAGACCAAAAACATATTGCTTTTCTGGACTGCTGGGAATTTACATGCATTGACTTATTACTATGTTTTTAAACTTTCTTAAGTATTTAAGCATAATGCTGGATTTAAATTCAACACAGTTTAAATAAAACCTTTTTTTATAAAGCACTGACTCGGGTAAAAACATACTTTTGCAGGACCAGGACTACCAATCTAAAATTACTTCCACATCACTAAGGTTTTACTACATTTATGACATTGCTAACTGAATTGCTTTAATAACAGTGAATTAGGTAAGTCGTCATATAACCTCAATGATCATTGTTCCTAAATAATGACATTAGTACACTCTAAAAACTAGAGAGAAATATGTGTTGTTTATTTATTTATTTTTTGTAATATGTTGCCTATGTAGTCTCCATGCCACCCAATATTGTGTGTTGAAGTTGCAAGTCCAAAACTTTTAGAACTGTGTAATCACTGGGCATGTATTCCAGGCAATACACAATGTATCTGTGGAAAATCTTCTTGATTAACACATACCTTCACTGTGGAGTTATATTTTTACTACTTATATTATTATTTATATTATTATTATATTATAATAATATATAGTTATTATAGTTATATTATTTTGACTGCTTTCACTGACTGTGGTGTATAGCTCATGAAGGATGTCACATTTCAGAAACTGGTATAATGGGTTTATAAGTTGTGGAAGTCATTATCAACAGATTTGGATTTGAATCTAACCCTGCAAATCATGTACAGTGCAACCATACATGGTGATTATCTTCCTGCAGGATAATGTCACAAGCTTGCAATATACCCAACAGAACATGGGACAAAGCTGGAGCTGCTAACAATAAAATGCTTTATTTGAAGCTCAGGCCTTACACAGACTTCAGTGGGTGGCAGCATTTTTCCTAGTTTACTACGCTAGCATCACTGTACTCTGATACCTTCCTTCAAATTCCACTGTAAGTGTGCACAGGGAGCAATTTGATCGAAAACAAGTGAGAAAAAATAAACGTAAAACCCCAAACAAGCTACTGTACATACCTCATGTGTAATTGTTCATTAAAGTCAATTGGTACACTAACATCTCAGGCTTCAACAGGAGAGCATCCATGTCCAATTTGACCGCTGTGTGCTGCGTAACTTTTTCTAAGCAAGCTCTAGTGGCTGCAGAATGCTACAAGGACACTGCAGAGTCACTCTCAGTAAAGCTGTTGTCTCATCCTGCACACAGTCTGGATAATAGCTGGTGATTATAATAATGTGACTCGACTGTGTTATTGTGGGACACTGGTAGCATAGTCAATAGTACTTTAATCAGTAGGCAATCAATTGTGTTGAAATCCAACCTCTGCTATACAGCCAATGTTGACTGCTGGAGCAAGATCTTTAACTTTTTCTGCTCCAGGGGTGCCATACAATGGCTGGCCCTGCACTCTATATGTGGCAAAATGTTCTGTATGTGTGTATATGACATATTTAGATTATTTGTTCTGAACAGTGTTTACCTGCAGGTCAGAATGAAATGAATGTCTAATCAGTCATTGGAATTGTTAATAAACCATCAATTATGGAATAACAATGACATAAAAGGTCATGTAATGCAGGGGTCACCAACCTCCAGGCTAATACCAGTCCATGGGTCAATTGGTACCAGGATTGATCTAAACTTAATATCTGATAATGCTAAAACTAATGTCGGTAAAACGTTAGGCAAGCTAGTCAGATTACAATTGTATAGAAATCAAGCACTCAAGACAATGATGCCATTACTGACATTTTATGATGAAATAAACATCAAGAGACTGTACTAATAAAAAAAAACTCAAAGATTTTCCAAGGACAGATTTTAAAAGTTTTGTTTTGCTGATGCAAACTGAATAAAAAGCAATAAAAACAATAGCAAATAAAGCTTTGCCCCGACTGACTTTAAATACATTTGGGCACTCCTACGTCCAGACAAGGCTTTCAGCAAGAAACAGTCCATTTAGGCCTGAAGCCAAAAGGTTTTAATGCCTATTCCAAAATGCTCGAACAGCCCCATTGTCTCATGGGACACGTTCAATCAATGCTAAAAGCTTCCACATCCATTTGCTGCCTGACAAACAAATCAAATATCAAACTGTTTAGCAAAAAAACTGACAATATTATAATGCTAAGCCTATAAAATACACTAAAAATTATTTTAAATGCCTGATTTTTTGTTGTACTGATGATTTAATTCTGTCATTTTACATACATTTATTATTAAAGCCAAGTCCATCCACTCATTATCTAGTTTTACCACATTTACCACATATCCTATTTTGTGTCACTGTGTGACACACACTGGGTGAATACACTAAACACCTGAATAGGTTGCCAGTCTGTACAGCGATAAACACACACCTACACTCACACAGGACATTTATTGTATCTCTAATTAACCTGACTGCATGTCTTAGGATTGTGGGAGGAACTGGTCTACCTGGTGCAAACTCCACACAGAAAGCCTTGCATTGCTATGCATGGGATTTGAACACAGAACATGTTGCTGTGAGGCAAAAGTGCTCAAATTCAACCGTGCTGTAAAGCCAACATTAATATGAATGATTAGTAGAATGGGAATAACGTTTACAGATTATATACCTGATATACTAAGCATGATTTACTATACTTTTACTGTTACAATAGCGTATATTTCCCCACTGTGGGACTAATAAAGGAGTAACTACTCTTATCTATATGGCATAAATGCAGAGGATGAGGGAATACTAGAAATATGTTTCAATTTGTGTAAACCTCTTTATTTAACGGTGCAGATTCATGCAGACAAGTCATACTTGTCAACTGTAAGCTGCATTCCTCCGGACACGCCGCCTGTGCTGTAGCTTCTGAATTATGGCTGATTGGGTATTGATTAAATATTAAATAAATTATACTGTTCAATCATAATTAAGTGAACCTGGCAACCAACACATTTTTTCCAATAAAAAGTCTAGAATGAAGTTTTCTGTTAGTATTAGCCAGACATTCCTCTACACCCAACATTCCCTTCATAGTTTAAAAATGACTTATGCATTAATGATTAATAACTATGCACACATCGACAGAAGGCGACAAAGCTGTAGCTGCTAACAATAAAATGCTTTACTTGAAGCTCAGGCCTTACACAGCTCTTCAGTGGGTGGCAGCATATTTCTTTGTTGATTACGCTAGCATCACTGTGTCCTGATAACTCCCTTACAAAGTCACATTCCATTGAAAGTGTGCACAGGGAGCAATTCAATTTAAAACAAGTGAGGAAAAAATACAGGTAAAATGCCAAACAAGCTACTGCACATACCTCATGTGTAATTGTTCATTGTAGTTAAGGGGCAGATTAACTAAAACAATTCTCAGGCTTAAACATGAGCACCAACAGCAGGAAAACAAACAGGGCTAGGGTAACATGGAAAGGAAATGGTGGACTGAGCTGATTTAGGCTTGTGAAAACATCCCTTTTCATTGAAATGTGTGTCAGTGACAGACGTAAGCCTGGGAAAGCCGGTCCAACTGCTGAGTTTGGAAATCAGGCGATCTTGTCAGATTTCTATTGTTCACCATGGAAAATGTTTGAGATACAACACATACCTCTAACATTGTGTGCAAACAGTGACTTTTGTATATTGTTATAGAGTGCTTTCTGCACCAAAAATTGGACCAGACAAAAATAACAGAAAGAGAATACTAAATTCAACCAACATATGTGGGTTCATAAATCAAAATGACTATTGTAGATCATCATAAACCTTATTAGAAATTTATGACGCCTGGTACAACACAGCAAACTTTTTTATAATGATTTTATAATGTAAATGCATTATAATTAAAATATCTGCCTTTGTAATAGTAAGATAAAAAGGCAACTCACTAACCCAACCATTGTGTTTCAATCCTCTTTTATTGTTTTATCACTGTATGTGTGTTAGAGGCGACAAAAACTTGTCATAAGGTTTTGAGCAAGTTTGGCAGGGGGCAAATTGTGATCACTTGACAACTGGGTCAGAGCGGTAGAAGGAAAAGAGGTCAACTAATGACAGGGTCAAAAGCAACAAGGCTCATTGATACATGTGGGAAGTGAAGGCTGACTCGATTCTACAGATGAGTTTTTATAGCTTCAATTGCTGTATGACTTAATGCTGGTTCTGATAGAAATGCAGTACATGCAGTATTCAGTACATCACAGTTGCAAGCTTGTTTTGGCAGAAAACATAAGATGGTGCTCATAATGATGTGCTTAATTCTTGTAATTGTACTTTTTAAAATAAAAAGCTATATCTGAAGGTGGATCTTGACATTTCATTACAGGTGAATTTTTGCACTTTGCACAGAAACATTGGCAGGTATTTCATCATTATTAACAATAAACAATTAGTCCATAAGAGCATTTTTCTATCTGTGAAACAAGAAAATCTGCGGGAACATGCCTCGACATGATGGTGTTTAAACACTAATAGAAATTGATGGCCATTGACTCAGGCTAATTGCGTGCATAATTAAAGTCATAAAACACACTTAACCCTTAAGATGTCGTACATATTTCTTACTTTTTACATCTGTTTCCTTATTTACAGCCCCAAGACTATGTGTTGGTCCACATAATGGGTCCACATAACATTAGCTTCGGAATGACACATATATCAAACCCAAAATGTCAATAACGTTCAAAGATGATTTACACCATTGTTCTGTTCTTTAACAGCTGGAAACAAGTTATGGCATTGAAGCTCTGATGAACACTGCTGGAACTTGTTCCTTAGTCATTATGACAACTTATTATTATTTATTGACAATTAGCAAAAGATTATTTAAGCAAACAGCCATGAATCTGATACAGAATAATGCCTAATAAGACAATTATTTACATAGGGTGTACATACATGGTTTAATGGTTTAAGGTACTGGGCCAGAAGAGACCAGAATGTTGCTAGTTCAAATCTCACTACCACCAAGTTGCCACTGTTTGGTCCTTGAGAAAGCTCCAAAACTTGTCGAGTTATTGGCAGATTGTTTAGTAAAGGGGATCAGTCAGATAGTATTAAATTTGCTAACAGGGCGGAGGAGGAAGGGCTCAAGATAACTAGAGATACTAAAATTGCTCTTGGTGTGTTTGTGTCAGTGTGTGATTGTGTGAACCTGGTGACTTTTTTACTGGTGAATTTAACCCCCCACAACCCTAACCCGGGATAAAACCAGGCTTGAGTAAATAAATGTTTATAAAGATGCCCAACTGGATGTTAGCACTGCTGATATTCAAACTGTGATTTGAGCAGTGCCAGCCAAGTTTTTGTCTGGACATCAATTTGATGTATTGAGTTCACCACACCCAGTGCTAAGTGGTGTACAAGATATAAAAAGCATAAACAAGCTGGATGGACAGACAGAAACATCACTTTATTCATTAGGCAAAGTTAAGCATTACAACAGCTCAAGGTAAAACTGAAATAAATTTAAAAAAAACATGTACATACATGTTAAATGAAGCACTTTGTACCTGGATTGAGCACTTGATCACGACCAAAAAATTCAGTGAGAAGCAATGGAAATGGACGCCATTATATATTTAACCGGTTAATAAGCATGGTAGAATCAGGAAGCTGAGGCAACTGCTCCATATGAATGTAAATGGTGTTAATGAAATGATTCATTATTATGGGTAAACAACAACAAATAGAATACAAATGCTTTATATAAAAAGCTGGCAAATATTTGTCGGATTAGAGAACCAAATCAAATTTTACTCTGTCATCTCCCTGAAGTGTAGTGTTCCATTCGTGTTCCATTTGAGACAACACTTTCATCTGAAATGTCATCTCACCTTTCACCTCATAGACATGCAATGACATAAACAGTGCACCAAACCGTGCTTTGTTACATAATAGTACTGGTATTGATTCAATGTGCAACGATGCCCTGGCACAGTTGAGGTTAGTAATACAATGATATGCTTTCAAACTTATGGTAATAGTTAAACAAAATAGATTTTATGTCATAATATGTCAAGAATTCATTCTGGAGTTTATCAAAGAAAGGGCAATGGTTCTTAAATCATGCATTAGGGTCTCTTTGAACCCTGGTGTTCTTTAAAGAAACAAAAAACATGTCTACCAGTTTTTTTAGATGCAGACATGCATCATAAATGATGTACATGTACAATGTACAATGACAGAAGAAAGTACAAATGATGACGGAGTGTATGGATAACCTGCGAGCTCAACTGTGATAAGGAAATGTAGAACTTTTTTTATTGCCATTGTTGGTTTCTTTAGTTCATTCATGTGTGAGAATTGCTTTGCACTCCACTCTCACTGTGTGTCTTGATGAAAATATCTGATCGTTTTTGATCGAGAGCACGTCTGAGTGGTGAAATATCACTAATGTTCCGCGACAGGAACATCCAACTCTGAGAAATAATCCAACTCACTATATTGCAAATTTCTCTGAATTCATCTGGATTAACTGCACATGTCTTAAATCTTCCTCTCAAAGGAGTTGAAAGAGATTAAGGTGAAATAAAGCACATAGTAAAAATAATACTGAACATTCAAAAAATAAAATAATGAAACCAAAATGCACTATACATCTGACTCAATTATATTTCTTTCAATTATTACTGCTTATTATTGCTTTTTACTGCAGAAATTCATCAATATTTTGGTACACGCCACATTAGACTTTATATTTCACCATCATATTTAGAAGAAGAATCACACACTTTATAGATAGTTAAAATGATAGCACAATCTTTAGTGAAAATCCTGCTGTAGCTTAATTGCAACCTGTTATGTAAAAGACGACAAAAATCTACATACATACATCACAGTATGCTTTGAAAAACAAGAATTCTGCCTTGCCTGATTAGATCACTAGTTAATGATGTGGAACTTTTTTACTTCAGTGAAAACACATGGAACCAGTACAATACCATCTGTGAACCGAATCAGTGGAAAAAAGGTTACACTGGTCGGATCAAAGAAGTTATCATTATTATTACTAGATCCATTTATAAGGACAAAGATATTTTGTGTATGATTTGCACAAACCCCACCCTAGAAATATGAAAGGTCTTTGTAGAGTATGTCATCATCAGCTGGCACAACAGTTGTTTTGGGTTATAGTTTTGGGTTTGGGGTTAAAGTTTCTATGTTTTGCAAAGTTGCTTTAAGAGAATGATGGGATTTATTTACATATTCTGTCCTACTGGAATGGTAAGATTTATTTACATATTCTTATTATGTGCCAACTTCTTAACATTTTGTGAGGTGTTTTGTGAGGTGTTTCTTTCTTCTTTTTGTTATCTGCATTATTTGGACTCGTTTTTGTATGCATTTGTATGCTAGAGACTAGTTCCAAAGATCAATTCTGCTATATAAAGTGCAAAATCTTTATAGCTCAATATATATCAAAACTGCTCAGAATTCAGAAAGAACCTTATATTTCTAAGGGGGCGATACAACAAAAAGGGGTTATACGTTTAAAGAGAGAGAGTTTAGAGTAAAGAAATGTCAGTTGAGAGTGAGGTCACCCTTGATGCTCATGGTTTTGGAACATTATGTCCAGTTTTTGGTCATGTGCCTATCTACATCTTCACAGGTATAGTTATAGGGTCCACAGTTTTAAAAACAAAGAATAATTGCTGTTCTCCAAACCCCACACTATGTAAACATATGTGTTAAATATTCTTTACATGTTTTCAGCAATAGTAATGTTAGTATTATATGTTCTATATGTAAATAAATAGACATTGTAGCATTGTGGTTAAGTTTCTGTAATATAATATTAATAATATTAAGTTCCACTTATATAGCACCTTTCACCTTACACTTTACATAAAAATCCAAAACAGATCCCCCCAAAAAAACTCTAAAAAGGCCGAAAAGGGGTTTTGACAGTAGCCCATATTGGACGGAATTACAGTAGCTGGAATTACAGCTGAATATAGATGTAGGGGCATTGACCAGAGATCAGAAAGTCGCTAGTTCAAGCCTCTCATCTACAAGGTTACTGCTGTTGGGCCCTTGAGCAAGGCCCTCAACGCTTAATTACTTAGACATACTGTCAGAATAAAATGTAAATGTGACAGTTATGACAATGCCATCTAGCTTGCAGACTAAGACAATGACCCCCATCTTCAAGAGCAGTTTGACATAAGTTTGATGAAATGTTTTACCCTAATATTTCGTAAATAAATAAAATACTAGAAGCATCCTGTACAACAGTTCATGATTTTAATCATTTTTTAGATTGAGTTTACTCAGTCGTGCATTTAGAATGCTGCCTTGATCGCTGTCTGTTCAGCTTCCAAGAACATTTCACTTTTTCACATTATTATTTTTTGCTTTTGTTTTATGTTGGCATAAATATTTAAAAATGTATTTATTTATATCAGAAAGGCTGAATTCGTAACAGACTCATTCAAGTGGTAGCTAATAAATCTAGCACTGTGTGAATGGCAAAAAGAAGCTTTTTTTAAATCTTGTGTTATATCAATTTAAAAGTGAAGATGAAACATGCTAGCATCAGAGCTGACATCCTGTGTTAACCTGCTACTGGCAGGTTGGCTGTTTACGTGAACGACGTTGAGCTAGCTAGTCTGTTTGGATGGATGCCAGTTGGAATATCTCCATACCAATGCAAATGTACAGTATCTTCTGCTTGCTGGTCATAGCTATGTGCATAAAGGTGAAATATAATGTACAGTGGTGTGAAAAAGTGTTTGTCCCCTTCCTCATTTCCTGTTTTTTGCTTGTTTGTCACACTTAAGTGTTATGGATAAATCAAACCAATTTTAACAATAGTCAAGGACAACACAAGTAAACACAAAATGTTTGTGTTTGCAAGTGTTTGCCCCTTAAACCTAATTACTGGTTGGGCCACCTTTAGCAGCAACAACTGCAACCAAGCGTTTGCGATAACTTGGAATTTTGGCCCACTTATGTTTTCAAAATTGTTCTAATTCAGTTACATTAGAGGGTTTTCGAGCATGAACAGCCTTTTTAAGGTCATACCTCTACATCTTTATAGGATTCAGGTTAGGACTTTGGCTAGGCCACTCCACAGTCTGTATTTTGTCTTTCTCAGCCATTCAGTGGTGGACTTGCTGGTGTGTTTAGGATCATTGTCCTGCTGCAGAACCCAAGTTCGTTTCAGCTTCACGAACAGATGGTCGGACATTCTCCTTCAGGATCTTTTGATAGACAGCATATTTCATAGTTACATTTATCACAGCAAGTCTTCCAGGTCCTGACGCAGAAAAACAGCCCCAGACCATCACACTACCACCACCATATTTTACTGTTGGTATAATGTTCTTTTTCTGAAATGCAGTGT